>BMAO01033316.1:0-243779 GCA_019973975.1 Trichonephila clavata
GGAACAATTAAGTGAACCGTAAAATAGATGTATTCTTAAAGTTTGTGTTTTGGCCATGATGGAAGTGTACGGATAACTACATACGCTAGTAACAGCCTCCGGACAGGGGTGATCACTTTTGTCTAGTGGTATGTTACGTGCTTACGAATCAGAAGGTACCGAGTTTCAACCCTCCTCATTGTGACCTTGACGCTTACAAAGGAAAACGCAACCTTCGCGCGCGGTCTTGGCGCTATCTACTCGCCCCAAATCACTCAAAAGTCGTAAAATCCACTCCATGCAGCAACCAAAGCCATCAGACCCCTTGATGCTGCTACCAAAAGACGTCAGACCCACATGATGCACACGCTATCCATAACAACTATATCGTTCACTCGGCCTATCCACCGACTCACTGGGGGGGAGTAATGTAGTGGATAACTACATAAGCCAGTAACAGCCGCCGGACAGGGGTGATCACTTTTGTCTAGTAGTATGTTAAGTGCTTACGAATCAGAAGGTACCGAGTTCTATCCTCCTCATTGTGACCTTGACGCTTAATAAAGAAAAACGCAACCTTCGCGTAGCGGTCTTGGCGCTATCTACTCGCCCAAGATCACTCAAAAGTCGTAAAATCCCCTCCATGCAGCAACTAAAGCCATCAGAACCACTTGATGATGCTAAAATACGTCAGATCCACTTGAGCAGCAACCAAAGCCGTCAGACCCACTTGATGCAAGACTCTCACCATAACAACTATATCGTTCGCTCGCCTATCCACCGACTCGCTGGTGGGGGATTAATGTCGCGGATAACTTCGTAAGCCACTAACAGCCTTGGACAGAGGGGATCACTTTTGTCTAATGGTATGTTACGTGCTTAAGAATCAGAAGGTACTGAGAGTTCTATCCTTTTCAGAAGTAACGTAAGCAATAGAAGCATGCCACGTGACTAGTCAGTCGAAATGGTGGTGCCTGCAGTGGAGAAGACTTTTAAGTTATTGAGTGGAATCCACAACTGCTGTACAACGAAATTTTCGATCACGATTCACAGAAGAGCATCCAACTAGGAGAAAACTAACAATGGTATGAGAGTTTGACACTACGGGCTCTTTATACAAAAGTAAAAGTCCTGCAAGAAGCCGAAACAAAGTATCACAGCCTCTATCAATGGACTTGATACCTTAACAGGCATTTGAGTGGAAATGTTGAAACTGTTCGAATATGTCGTATGACTAAAGGTTCATGCACAGAGCATCTATGACTGTATCTAACAAAACTTAAAATAGTTTCATACAAGTGACATATAATATCTTACATTGTTCTTATTTTATAGTGCATTGTAACTGAATACTTTACGAATCACTCTATATAATCGTAAACGATCCTAATATGTCTTAAAGTTTTAACTTGTTTAAAGTATATTTTTAAAACATTTAAAGCTCTCTGTTGCCCTTTAATTTCCTATTTCCATTTTATTGTTTAAAAAGCTAAATAAACTTTCACTAATAATTCCCCTGTAACAAAGGCTTGAAATAGAAAATCTTTTTTATTTCTTATTTCAAATAAAATGATCATGTTATTTAATTCTGAAGGATAATTTTAGAGGATTTTTAACCTTACACACTTTTTTTGTGATTTCGTTCATGCAAGCACGTTTGCATACTTAAATTTCAATTATTTTTAAGTAACATATATCAGTTATTCGTAGGTTTAACATCAAAGTAAAAAAATTTAAGTCATCGCTATTTATAATTTATTTTGAGAATGAAAGCGTGTCTTTTAACTTCAGTCTCCCCTAAAGTAGTTGACGAAAGTAAACTATGATGGGTTTTTATATAATAAGTACACAAGCAGGAGTTTAACAATGTTTACGTCATTGAAAGTTGATGTACTGTCCCTATCTTGTCACTTGAACTCAGTTAAGCCTGTTATTTTTTTATATTAAACACGTGATACTATTTCACCTATTAATCATCATTTTTTGTCAGGGATGTTTCATATGCAATATTGCGTTCCCATGTTTTCTTCAACAGAAAATTAATTTTTATTTTATCATGTCTTAGGTTTAAAGTAATCTGAATTGCTTACATTAAAAACATTTTTATACTGTTACTCTTTTATTTTTAGCTATAAAAATCTTTTTTTTTTAAGTTTTGCCTTTTTACTTTTGTTAAATATTAGTCTTGGAAATTCTTTTTCAAAATATTTCAATTCTACATAAGAAATCATTTCAAATTGTTTAGTTTTATTTCCCCTTGTTTTATGTTCGTTATTTATTTAATATGTTTAATTTGTAAGTCAGATATGTACGGATAGCTACTACTTTATATCTGCTACTAGTATTAATTGATATAAATCTTGACAAATTATTAATGCAGCGATACTACCAGGGATTGCAATATCAGACTAAAAGCTCAATATACCGGTATTCGGTAGTTTTTAGATTTTAATACTGGGGGTACCGGTTTTAATACCCCCTGGTAGTAAAAATTCTAAAAAAGAAAGAACTCATGCGTATTTTTGTTTTATTTGCCAGTTTTATTAGATAGTGTAAATATCGCAAAAAAATAATTTATAAATTATAACCGTATATAAAGAATCACAAAAAAGTAAAGAGACATCTTATATATTTAAATCACAAAACGTGTAAATATTACTATTCAATCTGTGGTACTATTACAAATTTTTGAAATGTGATCTTAAAAACATAATGCATTCATTGTACTGTCATTAAGCCTAGAACGTAATTTTGTGTGAAAAATACCAGCTGTCGAAAACGCTCTTTCGGCATCTACGCTAGTTGGTGGTACTATTAGCATTGTGCGATATGCTTTTTCCAAGTATTTTCTTCTAAATCCCTCATCTTCAAATAAATCGATTTCTTGTCGGATGGCTTTGGATATAGCTGATTTCTGTATTGTATTTTTTTTTTTTTTGTTCTTGAAATTTTTTAGTTATCGCGGATTTTAAATTTGTTCAAGAGATAATTCCTTTTCACTTTCGATATTAGTGTCATCATCGTCGATAACTGTACTGAATTCTTCAGAATGCGAATAGGTTTGTGGGTAAAAAATTTAAGAAAATTTACCATAAGCTTGATGAAATTTAAATTAGTCTCTTTTCTTCTTTTTTCATTTTTAAAATCGTTATAATTATGTAATGTATTATAATTATGTTGGCAATCCCTGAACATAAGTGGATGTAAAAAATTTTCTAGTAAACACCGAAAAACGGTAGTTTAACTTGTAAATATCAATATTACAATATTGTACAAACGGTTCAAAATACCGGTATTCGTTATACCGGTATTGCAATTCCTAGATGCAACCCTGGTAATTTTAACTATTACCTCCCTAGCTCTGCTGCTTCCCTAAGACAACCCCATCTCGCCAACCTCTCTCTAATTTCCCTCTTCACTTGACTTTAAGTTGCCACTATCATTAACAATAACTGAGGCTCCTTTACAGAGAGTTGTTTTATAATCATATAATGTTATAAAGATATTTTCCTTGAAGGATTAGTAAGAATCGTAAAATGGGTCTATCACAAAGTGTAGGAATTACATTCAACTCTTTAAAATAAAGTAGTTGAATTACTGGTGAAGTCAAAGGTGAAGTTCAACTGTTAACAGCTGATTTAATTCGGCAGGACTTGAAATTCGCTACACATATGGAACAAACTTTTCTCACTCATGATCCTGGCATAAAGTGTGCATTAAAAATTTCTACTTAATCTTGTGTAGCAGGATATCAAGAATTGCATAATCACTTGAGAAACCAAAAAGACAACCGCTTAATAAGAATTTGTAAAGACAATATATATGTATATAACTATCTAGAGGTAGCGCCACTAATTTTTGTTTCTGGTTTTACCCATTTTAACACGTCATTTAGCGTTGTTGCTTATGAAAGTACTGGTATTTTTTCCCTCTCTTGTGGATTGCAGTTTTTCATGTGAATTTTTGCTTTAATTTTCCTTTTCAAAATTATTTTTTATTTTCATCTTGTTAAGAAAAATTTCCTTTCATATTTTATAAAAATTTTATTTTATTTTTCTGTCGGTTGCAAATTACACGTGGTTGGTTTTAGGCCTAAATTTTCAATATGGTTATATTTTGCCATTATGTAGAAAATTTCTGCTGTACGGGGAAGGTTGAATCCATAAAATATATTTAACCCTAATTTTGCTGGTTTTAATTCAGCAACAGCTTTAGAAATCATAATAGGTCTCCATTTTAGTCCATTGACTCTTCTGGTTTCTTACATTTAAAGTTCTAACTCTGTTTCCTGCTATACATACGCTTATTTAATTCTTGTACAATAAACCTTTCCATCATTTTTTATAATTATGTTTCTTGAAATCTGGTTTGTGTCTTCTAGCTTTGTTAGTGGTATGATTTTGTGCTATCAATGTATTATTCTTTGTATTTTTTTAATTTTATGATACTAACACACACACACATATATGTATCTATATATATAAACATTTTTGATCCAATTCGTAATAAATGGACCGCCCGCTTGTTATCAAGTAGCGATGAATAATTGTTAGTTAGTAGTTTTATTTCTAATTTAAATTTAAACTTGCATATGTTGTGTGTCCTTATAGACTGAATCTAACTTTACTTATTTATTTTTTGAACAAAAATGAATTATTTTTGTTTTATAAATATGTAACATGGATTTAATTATTACTGCGTTATTTTGGGAAAATATTTAGAATTTTTTTATCTTACACGATTTTTAAAATTGTGGGATGTATCTGTAAATTTATCATAAGTCGCATGTATTTTTTACACGATTTTTTTGTATCGTTTTCTTAAAAACGTATCTATTGTGTAAAAAAAGAGTTGTGTGTATATATATGTTTAAAATGTGCAGATTTAAAAAATTGACGTACCTTGTTTTCAGCTATTACACATAACATAAGAATGGTGTTTGTGTGTAAATCCGGTATGCTCAATTCGTAGACAAATTAAAATGACGTTTTATCTTTTGAGATATAGATGTAGGGTATAATAAATATTTGTTTGCACTTGACGAAGTTTATTGTTGGCTTCAATATTCTCTTGGTCTTACGAATGGTCTTATATAGCTAATTTGATATATTTCACTATATTCTAGTCTGAAAATGTTGAAGAAATTACAGAAGTGCAAATTTAGTCAGCATTGTTCTCTTCAGAAGCAGATTTAGCAGTTACATAAACATTTTCCGAATTTCTGGAGCAAAATCTGTAATAGTTCCAGACGTTGTCTTTCGGCAATTTTAGTTTAAAACGTTTTAAATCACCGGAAAAAATATTACGAAACTCGAAATTTAATATTCTCTAAATCACAGATTCATTTAGAAGGGTTTATTTCATTTTCCTTTGCAATTTATACTAGTTTTTCCTTTAATTTACCTGAAGACGACAGCTCTTTGGTAAATTCAGATCCTCTTTTCTCATATATAAAGCTTTAATATTTAATTATCGAGATGAACCATTTTATTTTAAAATTTTCTGAGAATAAAGTGAATTTAGAAATCCTTCTTTTATGTATAAGGAAATTGTTCAAAAAGGCTAATGGAATTTGAATGAAAAGCACTTTGGATAAATTAACCTAATATAATTTTAGATTATTGTGAAAGAAATAACTCTTATGAATTCCAATAACGTGGTGGAAAACATAATCCACATGAGAGAATAGATCTGTTTATATTAATTTAAACCTTTGAAATAGTTTTTAAACCGTATTTTTCATTTATTTTATGTTTGTAATCTCATGTTTTGAAAGATTAAAGTTAATTGAAGATCATGTTACACACGAAATTATTTATTTATGGATTTCGCTGCTTGTATTTTTTACTGATTCTATTTAAAAGTTATTTTTATTTTAGCAATCTAGAAAATTATATTTCTCTAAACTTTTAAATTTAATTTCCTCAAATTCCTTTTTATAGCATTAAATTCATATTGCATTTGTTATGTGGACCGTGTTTGGTTACCAATCATTCAGTAACTTCGCTCACTTATGTTGATTTTTATGAAATGATATAAAAATAATATTGGCTTAGTAAATTAATAATTGAATTGGTTCTTTTACAAAATATTTACACTAAAATAGGAGAATTAATAGTTTTTTTTTGAATATGCTAAAATGAATTTTTTTCTTCTACTATTTCAATTGAAAATTTAATAAATTTGCTATGCAGATGCTGAATTTGACGTCCATATAGATTTTATCTTCCATTTTTATGATTGTATTTTTTAAAATATAACTAAAAATCGATACCATATATTCCATATTTCTTGCATTAAAAATAATCTTAGTGTACTTTTAGTAGTTTAATAATAATGTACTTTTAGTAGCATTCAATAAAATATTTCTTTTTTTAGCATATTAAATCATGGTAATTATTTTAATTGGTACTTACGCATTATCGCAACCATGCCAAATTTCAAGATAACTCACCAAAACTGGCAATTATGATTTCGCACAAGTTGTACGCCCTGAATTGGCAACCACGTGCTTTGATTAATTTTACTCCGCTTGCAAAGTTGGAATACTAAAAAGCAAATATGGCATTCACCGAATTCTTAAATAATAAAATTTAATGAAGAAAATAAAATTATTATTTTAATATATTTCTTTATACCAAAAATATGGTGCTTGGTGCCCACTTTTAACACAAAAATAAGCTCGAAATTACGGGTGCGCTTTATACGCTCGGTATAAAAATGATAGCTTTATAAATAGTAAAAAAAAATATGAATATAGAAAAAAATTAGACTTCTACATAGATCGATATATTATTTCTTTATGAACTGAAAGGGTTGTAGTTTAGAAGTAAATTATTTGTTTCAAATGCCTGGTATAATATTTCAAATAAATGACTTCAAAATATGCGAACATTGTGTATACATATTTTTCAGGTTTCTTCTTAAAAAATGGGGTGCGCGTCATACGCCGGATTTTATGGTAAATATAAATAATGATATAACATAATTAATAATAAAGTTAGTTATTCTTTTATTTTATTTACTATTTATTTATAATTATTTATTTTTCTCAGTGCTTTTCGACTACTAGCTACATATTCCCATCTGGGCATTCTATTTTTAGAATTCATGCAGTTTTATTGAATGTTTCCAATAGGGTTGGGATGGTACATAATTACCTATTACTTAAAGAAATATTCTTTTTTGTAGCTAGAGTTTCCCTGAAAACGGACAATGTTATCATAATTGTAATGAAGAGGAAAACTACAATATGTATTAACAACTGGGAACTTGTGAGGAAAAATCATCAAATAACTTTACAATGTCTAGAAGTATTCTTTTTTGCATTTTTAATGTGGAATTTTTGAAGCGAAATTAAAAATATTAAATAAAAATTTCAACTACATGTAAAGATTATGTAAAACGTCTTTTAAATTAAAGTATTAATAACTTTTTTATTGAATTAATGTCACGTTACCTAAAAATCCATAATTAAACTTAACCTTCTAACTGTTGTCTGAGATGGGAAACTGTATACACCTTTCTTACGATGTTTTATCACGCACCGTGAAAATTATAATTTAAAAAAAAATCCACAGAATTGCTGTAGAACATAAAATTTCCCATTATCTATTTAATGTAGGTAGCAATTAAGAAAATTAATGACGTTTACCTTTTTATCAGTAAAAACAAAACTTTCGCTTATGTCACACAACGTTTAATGGATGTAGTATTAATGATGAGTGTTTGAAAAATCCTTGCGCTTAATTACATTTCAGTTAATTATATAATCAGAGATAAAATTGTAAAAAGCACGGGTTTAATTAATACTACGTAACTTAATTCTAAGTAGTTCAGCTGATATGAATTTTAAAATTCCAAAAGGTTTAAAAATGTAAATATTACATTTTTATGAAATTGGAAATTGGACGAAGAAATATTTTCAAAATGCGTTCAGCTAAAACGCAGATCGCTTGAATATTTTTGCAATTTTCCGTGGGAAAAGACAAATGACGACTGCAATTATATTTATAATAACAAACTTATTAATGGACAAAAACATGAAACTACACGAAGGCAAATCGACTTACATACACAAAGAGATATTGTAACAGATTTTTTTCATTAACGCAAAACGTGCTCGTTATAAACATGCTTTACAAAGTTCCAGAACCGCTCTCTCGAACAGTTTCAGTACCAGGAACGCATTCAGATTAAGTTTCTCTCTGCCTTATCGCAGCCAACTCGCAGATTCTGATCTCGATTGATCTGAATTGATTTAGCCTTTCTTTCAAAGTTCCTTAATACTGTGTGAAATTTCAAGAATTTTTCCGATGACTCCTCGATGGTACCTTGGCGATGCCTTATTTTTAGTTAAATTTGTCACTAAGGGGAAAAGATTTGTAATAATGGTTGGTTCCTGCTTGCCTCTAAAACCCCTTGTCTACCCGCAAACCCGGATAGGTGTGTGGGAGAAACTAAATGATCCACAGACATGATTTCAATCTAATTAATGTATTGTTACCAAAATATCAATCGGACGCAATAGCAATCTAAGTAAGATTGGCGATCAAATAGTAGAGCACGGAGGTGAGATTCACTAACACGGGGGGAATACTACGGACCCTCAACTGAATGTACGATAGCTTAAAAACGCTCAATATATACGTTGCACACTAATAAGCTAATTTCTAATTAAACAAGCTCACGACACCTGTACTTTTTATGCGGGGGATCCTACACTTGAATCTTGCAGGAGATCTTTATCTGGAATTGATCAATGAGTTCGGATCCACTCTGTGTAATCCGTTTTCCTGGACAACTCCAAGACCTCTTAATGATTCTACTATCCTTCAACTTTCAACTAACAAACTAACTCGCAAACTCTTCGCTAACTCCTACTTGCCAACACTCAAACTCACGAAAACAGAATTTATATAATATACTTCATTTACATAATCACGCTTTTTTGGTCGGTGAAAGTTGGTTGAATTAAAATATTTTTCCATAGAAGAGTCCTCAAGGTATTAATATAGTCGCGGATAGATCCGTCACAGATTGTCAATCTGGTTTTCATAAGGTTGTCACAATCTTATTTTTCAAGTTCATCCTGGGAAGGAAACTTTGTCTGTAAAACTTAATTTTCCACTAGGACATAATTGCTGATGGAAAAACAACCAGCAAACGTGGAATATTTCAAGATATACTGTGTATGTGTTTATCTTGCTTATGATGCCTACAAAAGTTTCGCCAAATTGGCGAGAATAGCTAGAATTAATAATGAACCGGAATGTGTGAATATAATTTTTTAATATATATATAAATAACTTGTTATGTAAGCTTATTTGATTATTTGAACCTTTTCAGTAATTAAATTTTGTATAGAAAAAAAAATTAAACAACATATAAATATTTAATTTTTTAATCATGATGAAATATTCAATGGCTGAAATGTAAATATTTTTCATGAATAATTATTCTTTTCCCTAATTAAATCTTCAAACCTAAATTAATCTTTTTGAATTCAACGCATCTTCTCTGGTGAATTAAATATTATGAAGCGGCTATGATACGTTGAAAAAGTTGAAAAGAAGTAAGAATTTTTTTTCGCTTTACATTTGCATATTTTAAAAAGGAATTTCCATAAATTTCATTAAACGTGTAAATATCAAATTTGTTGAAATGAATTCTTCGGATATTGACTTTAAATATCTTAGATTATTCAAATAAAATTATGCAGTAATTTAAGGTTTCCTATGAGATATATATATATAGGCATTTACATTTTTTTTAAAAGTAGAATTTATCGTTTAGAATTTTAAACTGGAGGGATTTGATGAAAAGTGGTGGGAAAATTGCTTTGGACGAGATATTTTTCTCTCCCCCCCCTTCTCTTTTACTTTTTTTAAACGTATAATACGAAAAAATAAATCTAAATTTATTTCAAAACAATACATTCTTCTTACGTTATCTTTATTGCAGTCATCTTTTGAATTAAGTTTTTTTTTATATTTTGCTGCATATTTTAATTTTAATTAAATTAAATAATTATAAACAAATTTTTTTCTTTGTGTTTAACTTGAGACTCCAACTTGAAGAAGTTATTTTTAATTAAAAGAAGGAAAAAAGTAATTTAACTTGATTAAAATTTTATCACAATATCAAAAACAAGGTTTTTTATTGTGTTTTCTGACGTTACTTAAAATTTATGATACAAGAAATATATGTATCAATTTGTAATAAAATTACTTTACTGTTATGAATTGTATTGCTCTACTTTTATTAATTTGTTTTGTATATGAATGTAGCTTTTATGAGTTATTTTAAATTACTGATTTCCCACATGGATTCCTAATTTAATTTTGAAATGATAAATAAGAAATTGATAAAAAGTGAATTTTGTAAATTAATAACTTAGCTAATAAATGAAAACAAAAAAATAATAGAATATAAAAAAAAATTATTAAATGATGTATGAAAATATATTTATGAAAAATACAGACTTATAGGTTTCACAATATTGTGTCGGTTAAAAAATAACATTTATTGTTAAATTTTGAAGGAAACAAAGCTATTTGTTTATTTGATTATCTAACGAATTTAATGATAATTGTTAATTAACTTTTAAATATAAATTTTCAGTATGGAATCCATTTGCATAATTATGAAGGAAATGGTTCAGTAGCTTATGATTCAAATTGCATTATAATCGTTTCCGAGGACGTTGATAAAAAATTCTTTGTAGTTAATAACTTTAAAAAAATTAATTCGAGCGTCCAAATTTGGTAAGGAGGTCGCCACTAGATGGCACCACCATGAAATGGCTCTCACGTTTGGGGACATGCCGTGTTTGCAAAGGCTAAGTTGCTAAAATGCAGCTCTCTCCATTGAGGAAAAATACATATATATTATAATTTTATTTTAGTATAAAAATGGCTTTTGCTTTTCTTCTTAATATTGAGTGATGATTTAACTGGTAATTAGGAATTATTGACTAGAACACAATCTCTTAAATCTCCGCGTACACTGATTATGATTTTAAAATTTAAAGCTTCATGAATTTCGTAACATTTTGATTTTATGAAATTTCAAATTTGGGAAATCTTAAATGTGCCAATATTTTTGTATTTTATAATTTTTTTTGTGAGTTTATTTAATATTTCATTATTTTCCTCATAATATCACTTCTCAATTTTATAAGTTTTAAATTTTAAGAAATATCAATTGTGTTGGGTGCAAACTTCTGTAAATAAAATTTTTCTATCGTCTGATATTGGTAACTGGATATTTGTTCAGTGATATAAATTGAATTTTAGATTAATTTTAAGATGAAAAATCAAATTTTCGAAAAGATTCCTATTTGATGAGAAAGAAGTTTAGAAGAAGTAATAAGTTTGAAGTTAATAAAAATGTTTTAAGAAGTTAATTATTTAATCTATATTTCTATATAACTTGTTAGGGTTTCTTTATTTTTTAGATGATTTGAACGACTAGATTTTAAAATTGTTTATTTTATGTGAGTCGCAATTGGAAAATAGTTTTATGCTTGATTATTTTTATTGTTGTAGTATTTGAATCTAGCGTCACTTATACTCTCTGTGGGTCTTAATTATCAATAAATTTTTCGATAGATGAATGGCTTAAAGTAGCTTTCCCTAATTGGGCTCTGAAGGAATTCCTACGAATTTTTGAAAGGGTTTTCAGGGGTACACAGTAATTTAATAAGTAAATAAAATGGTCATAGATAGTCTAGAAATTAAAATGGCGATAGGTAGTCTAGAAATTAAAATGGTGATAGGTAGTCTAGAAATTAAATGGTTGGTACATACTTGTTTCTTCAAAAATTTTCTTTATTCAACGGGGGGGAAAAACCTATTCATAAAAAAAATTTTGGAAAAAGAATTACTAAAAAAAATACCATTGTTTTCCTCTCATCATTTTTGTGGAATGGGGCTTTAGTCCTTATTAGCATTAAAAAAAACTTAACCAGGTTGAAATAAAAAGGTGATCATCTTCTGAATTCGAAAAATTTGTAATTTTTCTCACATTTGAATTAGAACATTTGAACTATTGAACATCATCGTCAAATTTGAACTAGATATTAATATCACAAATCAGTCCCATGAGTCTAGTTAGAAGGATCTACTTGTTTAATTGTCATAGGTGTGTTGCTTAATTATTTTTTTCACAAATGAAAAGATTTTTTATCCATTAATTTTTTAAAAGTTTGTAATTTACCTTTTTATTGGATTTGTTTAATTTGTATCATTTATAACCCACAGACTAATATTTCATTTCGAAATTATTCAACCTACAAATTAATAGTACTTTTAGAAGTAGTATATGATTTTAAGGAGAGCCACTTGATTAAATGTGGCATTCAAAGAGTCGTGGCCAAATAAATTCGAGGAATCCGTGGCTTAAAGTACCGTAATTTAAAATAGAAATTATTGACTCTTTAACTGCCGATTAAAAATTACATGATTCGCTTCTCAGTACCATAGTTTTTGTACGTATGTGGAGCATAGGGAGAGTAAAAAAAGTATGAATAAGTAATTTATTTTAAAAAAAGTAAATCCTTCGCAAATACTGTCAAGGTCATTGTGTTGCATTCTTTAGCCTTCGGAGTAGTTTTAATGATGACAGCTCGAAGAAATGATTGCATTTTGGAAAGACGTATATACACGTCCGAGGTATTTAACGCACCGGTTAAGCGAGACGCATATATACGCTGGCGATGCTTAAAAGGGTAAGGTTGGAGTCCTCGTTCTCGAATCATGATTGAATTTAAGATTTTGCAGGCGATCCTGGAGCGCGCTTCCTCTTTTGAATACTTAGTTAGCTGTAAAGCTCGTTTTACAGAAGTAGTGCTCGGTGGACTTCGCTTTGTTTTTTCATAGTTTAAGGAACAAGCAATGCGCGCTTTTTTTATGTGTGTCATATTTTACTTTATTAGAAATTGTGATCTTTCGGGCTACAATGGTGTTCCTCCTTAATGCATTTCTCATTAAAGAAAGGGATTCTAAAAGGAATAAAGTGTTTGAAAAATGGTTCTTGTATTTCGTGTATCTCACCAAAGATTTCATGATGAATAAAGATTACTCCCTTAAGCGCATCTTACTAAATAAGTGTGGTTTCGGGGTAAAATGCTCTAATAATTACTACAAATAAATTCTACTAAACTCAATTCATGACCAGCCAGATTGATTTTATGCTTTTAATGACATTCTATATACATATTTACAAAGTTTAGTGAGTTCTGCCGATAAATTCTAAATTCTAACAACTACTAGTAAGCGAAGCAAACATAATCTTGGCAAAACTAAGACAGAACTGCATCGGATCCAAAACAAGAAACACATTTTATATATACAGAGAAAGTGGGAGCGCCATCTATTGCGCTTTTCGCCACCGATAAACAGAATATTCATCCACTAATTAGACATTGCAAATTAAATTATTCACTAACCTTAATATGAGGTATACATACAGTAAACAAATTACTAATTATATTCACAATATAAATGAATCAACTACAAAATTCAACTACTTATAACACAAACATGAATTTAAAATTACAGCTACATATTCAATATTGATTATAGAACAGATAACACAGTTATACATTTTTCAAATGATTTAAGAATATCAAATCAATAATTAATTTATAATCCTTGAAAATATATTAATACATTTTCAATCCAACATGAAGTACAGCTTAATATTATCATGAAATATAATAAATTCAAAATGAATACTACTGAAATTGAAAGTGAAAATTACTAAATTTGTGCACTCCCACCTATTTTTTTACACGGCCTACATGTTCTTCTAAAAACTGCCCTCAAAACCCTGGGGAAAAGATAAAATTTGTATAGTTTGTGAGAACGAACTGTGCGTTTTCATAGACTCAATTAATATTGAGACTACGACAGAGAGAGAAATTTTTATTATTGAAAAAATTTTGAATTCATGATAATACATAGATTGTACTTCCGTTAATTAATTCTATTGCAATCACTGGATGGTACCATAAAATTACAATTAAGTCTGAAAGGAAGTACCTGTTAGTTACGTGAAGACATTTCCTTTGATTTAAAGAAGATTCGACAATTTTTTAAAACTGATAACGAGCACAAAAGTGGGTTTAAAGTTATTCAATACCTGTGTAAGATAAAATAATCTTATTTATTTCTATGAATAATCATGTAAAAAAGTGATGATAAATCAACTATATGAATTTTTATTCAGTTTAAATTCTATTTACATTTACTAATTATTGAATGGTTTTATCTTAGAATTATAAATGATAAAATTAAATTCATACAATTTTTTAATTAATAATGAAATTAAAAAATGCATGCATATTACTTCAAAAAAGATATAGTAGTTAGAATTGCTTCTATGATTTATAGTTAGAATAAATGTTAAGTTTTAATGAATTATCTATAACTACACTTGTTGGTAGCAGTGAGATGAAACAAAACCACTGCGCTCACTAGAAATATATATTACATTTCCAGAGTTAGCTTGAGTTCAATGGAGATTTTCATTTGGTAATGATGTTTCGAGAAGTTGAACAGCTTTCCGAATTGTTTTGCTGTACAAATAATTTTTATTATAAATTATGTTATTTAATTTTTGTCATTCTTTCTTGAATGTACTTTATATAATTCTCACTATCCTGAAAAAAAAATTGAGGTATCTTTGAGATTTTTAAACACCTTCTATGCATTTGGTTTGCTGCTTAAAAATGATTTTCCAATTTGTACGAAGTTCGAACCATCAAAAAATAAACTAGTTGCTAACTCTGACAAATTTCTTCCTCATTCTTTTATGGAACAATCAGCGTTTGTAAGCTATGTTAAGTTAAATCAACCGTTTAAAAAAGAGGAGACCATTAAGGATGCTCTTTTGTATGTTATTTCAAATCAGCCAAGAAAAGAAGGTATTAATAATGATTAAAGAGTACTTAAAATCTCTTTATGAGAACTCATTTTATAAACTCAAATTTACGCCAAGACAGTGTAGATAGTACATAATTATCTATGTATTTTCAATCTAACGTGAATCCTTAATATACATAAACTACATCATATTTTATTCGTAATATCGCCTAAAAGCAGGCCACAACCGAACTTTTCGTTTCTATTCGAAGCCTTTATCTTTACACTTGCAGATATTTTCTCCTTTGACCTCTTACACAGCAAACATCAATCCTTGGCATCATTCCACATAACGATTATCGGCAAAGAGAATTCAAGAAACTCGTAAAATATTAACCGGAAAAAGTTTTCCCTCTTGTAGAGAATGTACTTACAACTTTTAAATCTTGTTTAAGAGAAAATAAGCTGCGGAATTTGATTTAAAGAAGAAAAGAATTTTGTTTAGTTACTGTTAAAAAATTGCTCTTTGTTGCAACATTTTGAATTAGCGAACCGTATTGAATCAAATCCTGCTAACGTATTTCAAGTTGTTTTACACAATTATTTCTAGTTTAATTTTCAAACGGAAACCGGTGCAAAGATTAATTTGTTTCGAAAATTACCGGTTTATTATTTAATACATAAAATTATTTCGGATATTTTTTAGCAGTTTAAAATTTAAAAGGCAATGAATCCGTGCTTCCAGTCACCGAATGAAAAAAAAAATTCCAATTGGAAAATTTGACTTAGAACATTTTTTTTTTTAAATAATTGACGTCTCCAACCTTGCGATGTTTTATTTGAAATATCTTTTGATGCAAATCTTTTTTTATCTGTTAAGTGTAAATAAACTGGATTTGAAATACATGTTTCTTTTTTTCTTATTTTAAAGGTATTTTATACTTTTCAGATTCCCATTTAATAGTTATGTAAAAAAAGTTATGCAACTTGAAATAGATAATAATCGTATAAAAACCAGTAATTAAATATGATTTAGTAAGAAAACTCTTCTTTAATGATTGTTCTTTTCTTGATAACGAAATAATCCTTGATATATTTAACTGGATAGATCTCGATTGTATAATGAAAAGGAAACAACATAAAAATACCTTTTTGGAAGCTTTAAATTTTTAAACAATGCAGTGATTAGAAAAATTAACTAGATAAAAATTTTGACCATTAAACATATAAATATTTAAAGTTTCTTTTTTTCTGTGATAAACCTCTTTATTTTCCAAATTCTAAACAAAGAAATTGCTTTTGTACTTCACAATAGTCAAGGGAGTTGCATGGACCAATTTCAAAGAATCGATCCGTCATGTCCTTTGAGTAATTTCTTTACTGTTAAAGAACTAAATACGCTTTAAGCTCTGTTTTCTTTTTAAATGATTCATTCATCTATTACTGAGCAATTAAGTTAAATAATTAAATAACAGCAACTTTTTTATATAATGTTTTGAAAAATGTCTGCATTCTTGTGATAAATAAATTCATTTGTTGTAAAGCCATTTAAAAGATTATTCATTATTTAATTTATTTGAACACATTGAACCTAACGTTTGGAAATTGTGTGGGAATTGTCACATTTTATTTGAATGTATTTCAGTCCCATTGAAATATTAAGAATACTTAAGTTTTACTTGTCTTTTTATACAATAGTGTTCAAAATTAAGAGATTTCACATTTATTGGATTATCTCTTGATGTCGTGGAAAGATTTCGGCGAAATAAAGCCCGTTCATAAGTTGATATAACACAAAAAAATGTTATACTTATTTGGTACAATGGTATGATCATGAGTGGGGCCCATCAAGTTAAATCTAAAAGAGGTCCTTCAAGATTAGATAAGGAATGGGTTAAGAAGTAGTCCCCTTTTTTATAACTAAACACTTTACATAGCGTTCCTGTTTGCTAAATATATTTATTTTGCTATAATGTGGGGCAGTCCCATCACATTTCTCTTGAAACACTGAATTCAGAATCTGAAATTTGAGATGGGAAGACCAGTTGCAATTATTCTTAAGAGATCATTCTAAATATATTTTTTTAAAAGTCAATGCCCATTCTTTCGGTGAATATTATCATCTTTCAGAAATTTTTGGGGTAGAAAAGTATTTTGAGGACATTCCTAAAAATGAAACATGACGCTACGAACTCATTAAAAGATTAAAATATGACTCTAAGATCTCATGTCTATATCTCCCAACAGTCACAAAACCTCTGCAAATTATATGGTTGCCTATGAGCCAATAAAACGTGCTGCTTTCCTGAATTACTAGATTCTATGATATGTCCCTTTTTCAGATTTTAGGTCCATGGCTCCTTTCAAAGGATAATGTCGAGAATCGGTGGATAGGCTGAATCTAAAGCCCGTTGTGAATCCTACTACAACATTGATGTTCACTGAATTATGTTGAATTGGTTTTTAAGGGCGCAGAAAGGAGCAGGTCCTAAATAGGAGGCTTTCTTTAAACAGACCTGTTTCATGTAGATTTTTTGGAAATAGATAACATAAAGGAGCGTTTCACAAACTGTGGGATGAGCCTTCCACGGTGGGCGAGATAACTCTACGAGGAAGGGCGCGAGAATATTGAAAAGTTGAAAACAAAAAATTACTTAAAAATTATTAACTTACTGAAAGAAAACAATCAAAATACATTCTGACATAATAAAATCTAATATACACATTTGCACTGATATAATACACTTATAAATGTACCAGAATCACACAATGTATTTGATAATTAATTTAGCAATACTAAGTTAAGAACTAGTTTAATAATTACCAGTTGCCACATGGGCGTGTTATATATAAAATTTTTAAAACAAATAACATTTATCTTGATAATTTGTGTGGTTTATAATTAATCTCTTAATTTCTGGTTAAAAGTTACGTGATTCGCTACCCAATGCCACAATTTTCCCCTTACACACGCGTATGGGATGTATTGGGGGGGGATGAAAAGGAATAAATAAATAAGAAAATTCTGAGATAAGAGTAAATTTTTCGAAAATACTGTCAATGTCCTTTTATTGCATTCCAGAGCATTCGGAATAATTTTATGGATAGCAGTGCACAGAAGCTATCGTACTTCGGAGAGACGTGTATATATATCCGGGGAAATTAACGATTTGGTTCAGTCGTTTTAAGAGGTTAAAGTCGTATTGTAGCTTTAGCGTCAAAGTATAGTATTATTGAATTCAATGTATTGTTATTGTAGGGAGGAGGCGATAAAAATTATGATTGTGAAAATTGGGTAGCAAATACTGAAATTTTGAGAAGCACTGCCGTAAAGAACATTTTCATATGACATAGCGTGCACAAGACAACTGTAAAACTCCCTTTTTGTCTCGCTGTAACGGACTAATATTGATCTTGTTTGTCTGTTGTGTCTTTTGAATGTTTTTATCCATGTTTTCTGTCTAAGAATCCCGTTTCATTAAACAATAGTCGTAAGTTGTATAACAAGCTTTTTAACAATATCCTCTTGAGATCCTTGCATCGAGTGCGATAACCTGCTACACCGTTAAAAAGTATTAATATATTTAAACGGTTTACTTTTTAACATAACCAAAATAATACAAGAAAAACCGAGAAATTAACCGAGTGTACGAACAAGCAAAATTTTAACTTATACCAGCGCTTTCAAAGCATTTTCTGTAAATATACAGTTCAGCCAAACGGGAACGCTTAATTAGTCGACTTTTAAAACTTTTACCACCTATCCGGTGTAGCGGTTAGTGACGTTGACTGCTGTACCGTAGGGCCTGGTTTTTGAATCCCAGAGAAGTCATTGGTGTTAGTAGGAGTAAAGTGCCTGTGCAGCATCGGGGTATTCTAAATATTCGTCGAACCGCAATTCCTCTCAAGAGGTTGGGGGAAGGGAGGTGTGGGACCCCTACCTATCCCTAGGGTTTTCTCTCCCAAATTTGGGATGGAATGGAGCCAGATAGGTCTGTCACCTGTATGGATAACGGAAAGCGCGTAAATTACTAGCCCCTTGCCACGATATATTTCGTGGGGCTCGATTTGACGCCGTCAATAAGGTGGAATTAGAAACAACAATAATACAACTTTTAAAAATTTGCATCTTTTTTGTATATGTTTTTGTATTTTCAATTCCTGCAAAACGTTGCCGTTTAACCATTAGTTAAACTATAAAACCTGCAAGCTATCTATGCGAGAATACAGCATTTTTTTTGTCTTACAGCATAAAATCCTTGAAGAATATTAGTTTTAAACGAATTTTATTCTTACACACTATGCATCTTGTTATAAGATTTAACAACATAAAATGGTAAAATAAAAATAATAACGGTAATATAAGAAATCAACGGTAAAATAAAAATAAAAACATATGAAATATGTTTCCTGGAAAACATTTTCAATTCTGGGTTAAATTCCTTTTGATATGTTTTCCTGAAATATTGAAATGTATATTACAATAGTCTCAGTTTTTATAAATACTGCTATATATGTAGAAACAATTATCATTTTCCGTCGAAGATAAAGGAGATCTAATTTTATTTCTATTGTCTGTAAATTAACAAATTACAATGAATGTTATTCGTGTATTTATTCATTAATAGAATAAAATTCCAATATTAAGAGGCTCTAATAATTACTGTTTCAAATATCTTAATTCCTGTGTAAAATTGATATTTTCCTATCTCCTAAAGTAGCCTTGTATTTCTTTACAAAGTAATGCATTTTATTTGCTTTGGGAAAATTTGCCATATCATTCACAGTATTAAAACTTATAATTAAATCAAATAAAAATAATTTTTGGCGTACATACGGAAACGATTTAAAATCGCTGGAAAACCCTTTATTCTTATGAAAACAATGCTAAACTCTAAAAATTTGTCGCGAAATTAAAAACTGAAATAAGGAATTGGTTCTTAAATGAACAATAGATGGGAGATATGAATAAATTTTGCAATATCTAAAGTGCTTCAAACTTCTAAAATCTTTCTAAAGATTAGTATTGTCTACATTTATCGGATCGACCTTATTGAAAATAAAGTTATTGTATGAAGATGAGAGAATAAAATTCACCGCAATGAATTGATAATTGCCATGAGTTTTCATAATTCCTTATAAGAAAGGAATATTAATATCAAGTAAGTTTTCAATTGATATAGTATATGAAATTACCAGAGTCTTTTGTATCTGACGGAATTGTACAAACTTGAACGGACTCTTTTCCTTTCTGTACGTTAATTTCTTACCTGACATCTAGGGGGCACTCTAAGTCATTCTACTGAATATAACTACCATATGTTTCATCATACCTTAGAATTTACTTGGACCATCATTTGCGATTAGCGGTCAGTGAAATGACTTCAGGGATAGTACACCTTATGTGGAAATAATTATTTTCTTTAAAATATTTTCTTTCTATTAAATCCTTTGTTCCGATTTATTTGTGGGATTCAGGTTTGTTCGAAATTCGTAGAATTATTCCTATATTCTATAATAATTTTCATGGAATGAAACAATTTTTTAGAATACTCTTTAAAAGCAGAAACTTTCTAAAATGGTTCTTTCTTCAATTTCACGCACGCGCACTTACGCACACTCACTCAAGCACGCTCGCACATAAATCTTCGTCAATCCAACCCCAGCGATTAAAATATCGCATTCAATATTTCATTTAAAACTGTCAAATTAGTTTTTTTTCCCTTTTCCAGAACTTTTTACAGGAAATTATGTACCCACATAAAGTTACTTAATTTTTCAACTTTTTTTTCTATCTCTCTTCTTTTTTTTTTTTTTTGATAATATTATTCTGCTATTTACCAAGTGCGCAAGGCACTGGAATAACGTATAGTTTAATAATGTTATCTCAGCAATAAAACTACAAGAGAGAGAGAGAGAGAGAGATTTCAGAAATTTTTTTCTCAAGGTGGGTCAGTGTGATGTTTCATTGGGCAAGAGCCAATTTTGGCCATATTGTGCCATACACTTGTTAAAATATTAAAATATTTTTAAAAGTACACACGAAATATAAAATATATGCACATATATTTATATATGTGCACGCCTTCATGCACAGATGTAAAAGCTCAAATTAAAACAAGGTTTAAGGTATTCGAACATGTTCGGAGTACTTTTTAACAAAAAAACATACTAAAACATTATAAAGGTTCTTTTAGGACTCAATACCAATAAATATTACTATTTAACTATCAAAATTTAAAATAAATTACCTGAATTTTACAAAAATCACAATTATAAGTGAAGTTTTAGCAATATTTTGAAAAACTTCAAAGCAGTTAGAGAAAAAAGTAATAGACATATTATAGTAAATGTATTACTAAAACAAATTAGATGCATTTATCTAGAAAAGGTACTAAAATTTTAATTTTTTATTAAAATTTGAAAATTTTAGAGCTGATTGAGTAAACATTATAAGAAATTTTACATTTTTTATAAGACCATTATTTAAATAACAAACCATAACTCAAAAAGTATTCGTACAATAAGAAATATTTTAGTACATTCTTTAGAAAATAACATAAATATCAGGTTCAAAAAGTTTTACAGAAATACATTCGTAATATTTTGAGTTATCAGACTCGCCATGATAGATTTTGAGCAATTTAAATGCCCACTTCTGGTAGATCAAAAACCGGTTTTTCTAAATTTATAAAATTGGTTGTAACTTGCTTCTAGGTAGTGTAGAAACAAAACAAAGTATGTTTTGTAAAGTCAAAAGATGGCTCTATTCAATAAAATAAGAAACAAAAATATCTGTCTTGACTGAATTTGGTCGTTTTCAACGTGTTCGGATACCTTAAAATAGTGTCAAATTAAATATATCGATGTTTGATTGAAGGGAACGGAAAGGTATCCCCAGGACACCATTTTCCTCCTTATAGGACGCCGACCACGTCAAACATACGGGTTGGCAAACCAACTGTGTTAGTAAAAAACAAGCAAGCAATACAAAAATTGAAATGGGAAAAATTTAAGGAAAAATAAAACTAATTTAAATCAATAAAAATGAAAATATGTTATTAATAATGGAGAAGTAATCCAAAAAAATTAATCAATAATTGTGTACACGTACATTTAAAAATAATTGTTGTCTAGACGTGAAAAGAAGAAAAGGGAAAATTGAATGACAAGCAAGATGGTTGAAAATAGAGAAGGATCACTAGGATACCCCGGGGTCGTGACACCCATGTTTACCAAAGACAGTAAACCCCTTGGGAAAAGGAAAATATAACTAGAGGGTACCTCAAGATTGTGACACCTGTACTCACCTAAAGAAGGTGAACAACCTGAGGGGAATTTTTTGTAGATTAGAGAAATTCAAATTTACTATTATATGAAATTTTCTATAAAGTTATAATACGTCAAGTACTTACGCAGTTTTTGTTTTGTACCGTATACTATTTCCTGGCTTTTCACGAAGAAAAAGAACAATTAAACAATATTTTCCGACGCAATTGTATTGCTAATATCAAACTATCAGAAACATTTCTAGTAGATAGTTTTATTATAATACAGAAGGTATTTTAACTATAATCTGAAAAATTTGGTTATAACTCATAGACAAGACAATATTACTGTACCATAAAATGATGAAAAATTCCACATTGTACAGAAATAGTTATGTACATGTTGTGTATTAATTATAAACGCCTTTGTGCACTTCTCTTTGAAAAATTATCCGAATCAGTCTTTTCATCGAGCCGCAAAATCTTCTTTTTATTGCGATTAAAGTTGCAGTTAATCAGCTCTCAAGAAGAAAAACCAAACGACGGATGGAACAATTCGAAACGGAATTTTTCGGATCTTTATACTTGTGGCACTGGCAAAGGCGTGGCCCGCATTTACCGAAGCGGAAGAAATAAATTTTGCCCTTTTCATCTGTGACCATCGGCGGGGAACCGAACTACTTTTTAATCGAAGGCAATTGGGAAAGAGGAACGTCCCCTTCTAATATTCTTGATTTAGCCACAAAGAAGGGCTCTCATCGAAGGAATTATTTCTTTGTTTTGTGGCAGTTCATTTTTATCTGAGAATTGTCTTTTTGTTTTTGTCTTCTGTTACCTGTTTTAATGTTTGTAGAATTTACTGGACGTTTTTTGGCATAGAGACAAAGGATAAGATTTTTTTTAATTCATTACATTTTCAATAGTAAAAAAAGTTAAATTAATTATTTTTTAAATTAACACACAGTGAAAAAATCGTTTAACATAAAATTGAATTGACTGAAATATGTTTTTCATTTTAAGAGTTTCGTGTTAAGGGATACAGAAAACACAACTATATATACAACAAAACTAAGTTTATTGAAGTACATTTTATATACAAAGATATATATATATATGCATTTATTTAAGAAAAATAAATGAAACAAAATTTAGCAATGCCAAAATCTTTACAGATTTCCGTTTTAGTCATGTTTCTGATCAATAGCCTTAAGTCTTCAATAGCCTTCTTAGCCTTAAGTCTAGATCAATAGTCTTCATTTTAAGCAAAATAACTGTTTGCTTTCCTTCTTATCTCTTTGCCATTGTACTCGTAAAAAACTTCTAAAACAGAAAATAAAAAAACGTGAAACAAATTCACTAATTTTTACTTAGATTGAGATGTACTTGTCACCGAATTCAAAGGCCAACTGATGAGAGATGAAATGTTTTGTTGGAGTTTGTACGAATGGAGGGTGAAAGTAGCTTACATAAACAGTGTCACAGGCAATTCCAAGGGCATTTAAAAAACAAGTTAGTCTCCTTTCTACGAAACATATGAAACCATCTCTCTTTCACATCTCTCTTCATTTTTAATGCTCTCTCTCTTCTTTCACAAAATGACTCGTGTTTCTTATTCAATTCCTACTATATTAGCTCACTCTCTCCCTATATATATATATACTTAGAAGTTACACGAAGGCTATTGGTGATGGAGCTCGTATTTTGAACCATGCTCAAGTAACAAGATGAGTGAGGGAGAGGATTTCATTTACAGTTTAATCGATGAAGAAAACTAAAGTGTTACCGTGTGTGTACATTACAATGCGCTATATTCCTGACAGACACATGATAAATTCAATCACGTGTTCTACATTGATCTGAAAACTGATTATACACTTTTACTTGTTCTTCTAAAATTTAGATAAAATTTCAAATTTGAAAATTAGATAAAATTTTTAAAATATTATGATTCTTCTAAAAGTGTTTCAATATTTAAAAAAAATTATCATGTCATATATATACTTTTAAATCATGAGCTTATTTGTTAACGATAAAAACATATGTAATTTTTAACAGAAATTTTCTGTAGTAAGTAGAAGTTGGCAACAATGAAGTGCATGAACTGAGTGGCTTGATGTCAAGGGATTGAGTTTATCATGGAATTATTACATAAAATAATTCACTGATTAGCTGGAAACACGGGATACAGTTATGTGACTATGACGTCTATTGTACTTAGTTTATTGCGTTTGATTTGAATTGCTAGCAATTCAAATTCCCGGAGTTGTCAATGATTCTATTACTGACAAAACTGATTTAATTTCAATAAAATATTTTTCGATGGTATTGAATTGAAAAAAATCAACACAAAATAACAAACATTTTTTTTGACATAAGAATAACTTTATTATTTTTTTTTTAGTGTGGAATAGTTTCAATGCAGGGAAAACAGATTTTAAATGAATTTAAAAATGGCTGGTTGTTGCAAAATAATTATAAATGCTTTTATTCCTACGAATGTATTTCTTCTCTTCTAAATTAATGGCATTTCAAATGTAGTAACTATCCCAAAACTCGTGGTTTTCTCTTAGAAAGCGTGTTTAGAAAAAATTAACGCGTTCTGTTTTTTTTAGAACACTCTTCAGAGAAAAACTTCTGAACGTAAAAGAATAATTATCATATTCCTATACTTGAATCAAATTAGTAGAATTACACATTCTTCAAGGGTAAAAAAAGAATTCTTTTCGTAAAATTTGTCTGAAAAAAGAAAAAAAAATTTTTTTCTAAATTATTTTTCCCCTTTTTTTGCTCTTTGAAAAAAAAAAGGATATTTTATTTGCTTGATTAAGAACGTTGCTCCTTTTATAGAAAACTGATTGAGGATTTTTTTTGTTCCCTAAAATACAATGGTTTTAATTCTTTTGCCTTTTTTATGTATCGATTTTCTGATAAAATGAAACGCAATTCTGAATTTGTTACTTATTCAATGATGCAGCATCTCTTAAAAGTTCCAGTTATTAGCAAATTATGATAAGTAATTTTTATTCTTATCACGGCATCCATTGTAATTGGAGGAAATGTACAATTTTTTTCCTTTCGAATTCATTTAAATCATTATTTGGTTCTCAAATGAATCGGATCATAAATATTCATAAGTATACGACAATTAGAATGTTTTAATGTTTTCATAAACATCTCAAATTTCGAAGCTTTTCTTTTTTTTTCTCCTGGGAATTACTTAAGAGTTCATATTTATATATTTTAAATTAGTGCTGTCTTTTGTAAAACGACATAGGAACTTTACAGCTTATCTAATTTAATTGAATCAAATATCTTTCTATTTTTATAACGAATAATTATTAAAGAATCATTTTGTTTTCTAAAATATGATTGCTGTTCTTTTATTTTTCTCTTTCGAAACCTTTAAGCATTCATATCATTATAGTACTACTCATTTAAATTGAACAAAATATAAAGTAGGGCATAATGTACGATTTGTAAATTTTTTTGTGTGCAAATTATGTTATATTTCTTTTTAATGAAGAATGAATTGTTTAATGTGACTAAATTCGGAGCCATGATTTTGAAAAAAAAATGCAAAAATGATTCATTTTTCGCTTTATATTTAGTGTAAGTTGATTTAGAATATGCATATATAAAGATGTTTAAAAAATATTATTACATGAAAAATTATTTGAAAGCAATTCTTTTTGTGGGTAAAAATAAAAAAATAATGAGATATTTAAAACATTCTATTTTTATCAAAAATGCTTCTATTATAATAATAAAAATATTTTACCTATATATAGTTAAGAGTTCTATACAGGGGCAGAGCCAGGAGTTTCGAAAAATTCTTCTTGTTTTCAGAATTACGGTCAATTTAAATAATAAGTGGTGTTTTTTGTTAAAATATCTATATTCTGATATTTTAATGTATGGCTAAACCTACTTTTTATAATTATACATTTCCAAAATCCTAGTTCAGCCCCTGTATAGAAGTCTTAGCTGTATACAGGCAAAATATTGTATTATAAAGCATTTTTCATGAAAAAAAAGAAATTTTTTAAAATGTTATTTTTTTCCTGTTTTTTGCAGAAAAAGTATATTTAAACAATTTATTCTCGTAATAGTACGATTAAACCATTTTTATGTGTATATTCTAATTCAGGACACACTAAATATAGTAAAAATTATTTATTTATATGCTTTTTTAAAATTATAGTTCGTACGTATTCATTTTTTAAAAGAAATATGTCACATATGTTGGCAAAAGAGGGCAGATTTAAATATATTTTCGACGCAATACATTAAGATAGATCCTACATCAATTTAAGCTAGTTCAAAAAGTGTAATACTTAATATTGATCAATATATAATTTTTAGGGGTGTATTTTTTTTAAGTTAATTGCATAATTTTAATTTAAGTATATTTTGAGAATGAACTTTGAATTATAAACACCGCCTAATGAAACATTTAGAAAAAAATATGCGTATTCTCCAGTCTGCTTCTATTTTGTTTTACTACCATAAAATCCGGCGTATAACACGCACTTTTAACACTAAACATAAGATCAAAATGTACGGGTGCGCGTTATACCCCAGGTATAAAAAATCGTACTGTCACCTGTATGGTGCTCAAGGCTACGGCCAAAAACAGGCGTAGATGCAGCCCCTTGCCATGATGAATTTCGTGGGCCTGAATCTGACGCAGTCAAGATCAGGTGGCATAAAAAACAACAACAACATAAAAATGATAGCCTTAAAAATAAAAATATATGAGCATAGAAAAAATTATACTTCTACATATATCGAAATACTGTTTATTTTTTTAAGAAAATGACATTCTTTATGAACTTAAATCGTTGTAGATCTAGAAGTGTACTTTATTTTTTTTTTAAATCTTGGAATAATATTTTCAATAAATGACTTCAAAACATAAGATCATTGCGTGCGTACATTTTAGTCTTCTTCAAAAAAAGGGAGTGCGCTTTATGCGGCGAATATATCTAAAAGTTAAAAATTGCAGCTTCAAAGTATAGGTGCGCCTTCTACGACGGAGTTTGCAGAAATTACATAAGTTTTTTCAAAGTATGTAAGTACATAGAGATGATAAAAAGTTCATATATATTCATCGTATTTCCATTTCAGCTCTTTAAACTGAATTCATTAGAAGACTTTTAAAAAAATAAATATTTTATAAAAGTAATTTAAACGTTGAAAAAAATGCCATAAAATTACTTCTATATACTATTAACTTTATCCCCGTTTATATTGATTTTCTGCTGTAATAACAGTAGTGCGAAATTTGAACCTTTAAAATGTATTACCAGATTGGATCGAATACAAAGGAAACTATAGGAAAATATTTTGGATATATTAATCACTAAAGTTAATAATTCCCCTCAGGGGGCTCACCTTCTTTAGGTGAGTACGGGTGTCACAATCCCGAGGTGCCCTAGTGATCTTTTCCTTTTCCCACGGGGTTTACTGTCTTTGGTAAACACGGGTTTCACGAACCCGGGGTACCCTAGTGATCCTTCTCTATTTTCGACCCTCTTTCTTGTCATTCAATTCATTCTTTCTTTCTCTTCCCGTCTAGACCACAGATATTAAAACAAATGTTTGGCGCAGTATTGTCGAAATCGGCTCTTGCGCCAATAAACCCCAAAATCACTCACTCATGCATGGGTTCTTTCTGTCGTTGAGTTGTGGGTTCTATTCTCTCATAAATAGCTACAGTATTGATCTGATTGTAAAGGGATTGTCCTACACCCGCCTTTTACTAATCCATTGGGGAAAATATTTCTTTTCTGTTATATTTTTATAAAATCATTTTGAGCAGAAAAACCATGATTTATGTTAATTTGAGTTCTATTTAAACCCTAGCAAAGTGAGTATAGGAGTTGGTCGTTAGGTTGTTATTAAAGTTAGACTATTAATATCTGAAATTCTCGGATTTCAGGAAGATAATTTTTTGTCTGAGTTATCGAGTAAAGCCGATTATACCCTGGATAGCGCTGTTACATCAAATCGTAAAAAAGATAAGTGCTCCAATTATTTGCCATAGATATTTAGGATAGTGATTAAGTTGACCGCTCCCTCGGTCACTAACATTTCTTATTATTAAGTTAAAGAGCTAATAAAAAAAATATTGATTTCATTACAATGACTGATTATTCAGTGTCTCCAGCTTCATTCGAGAGTGTCTCGACAAGATACAGGTTAAATCTGTCCAGTCTTTGAAGTCCTTACATTGGAGTGGAGTGGGAAAGTGGTGGTGGAATGCTATCTCATGTTATATCCTCAATACTTGATTTTAGTTCAAAATTACCAGGTTTGTCACAAATGACCTTTGCTTTTTAAAGTTTATACTTAATCTGTGATCAATCAATCAATACTGATCTTTGCCTAATAACTCTTTGAATCGTTCGTATATTTCAGACTTCGATAAGTCATTACTAAACTATGAGTTCAATCTGAGCTGAACTTCCGTAGATTTGACATTTTCTTTCGTTTAGCATTTAATACTTATTCGCGATACAACTTCAATATGTACTTTGTTTCTACTCTTGTTCTAGTGTCCGCGAATAACAGAAATTGGGAAGGATAAAAAGATGTCGAGTTGTTTTCTTAAAAACTAAATAACCTGTTTTTTTAATGCAAAATTAGAAAAAAAAGGCAAAAATAAATAAACAAATAAAAAGTTTAATAAAACGTCACTTTAATATTCGAGCCTCATTTATAGGTACAGTTTTAGAGTATAACATGGTAATGCCGATACCAAGAATCAAGAACTGGATTTTTTATTCTTCCCTCTAAACCAAAATAAAAAAAAGTTACTTACAGAACGTTATGCTGAAAATATAAATGTCACACTATTTCGATATATTGCGGGAACTAGGGAGAATGTATCTGTATTTCTGAATATGTATTTTTTATGTATTTGTTACTTGCATTACGATGCAGGTGACAAAGACATAAAATACCGTAATACAGTGCGTTTGAGGAATTTTACATTTCAAAATGTCTCATGTTTCAGTACGGGATTTACGAATCCGAAATTGATTCGAATGTTTTGCAAATGTATTTCCTATTAATATATTCAGAAATAAGTGCCTAGATATAATACATTGCAATGTTTTGATGAAAAAGGTGTACGATTAAATTCTTAAACTTACTTTAATAACATGCATCTGATTTGAATGGGAAATTGAATTTTAAAGAAATTGTGATAATACATGCAAGCTCAAGATCAATTAATTTGTTTTTCTTAAAACAGCCTGAAAATTTTGTAGCAAATTGAAAGCTCGCCAAAGTTATTTGGTTTTTTGCCAAACACTCCGAAATTTTCTTTCAAAAAGAAATCACGTATTTCCCATAAGCTGTATATTTTCTCTAATTAAAGACCTTTATCACTTATAAGAATGAAAACTTCGAGATATACTTAATTAAAAATGGGAACCTTATTTTTTTTGTTTCATCAGGCTGTTTCACTAGAGGCATTGCCATTTTAGAATTCTAATCCAGGTTTTATTTATTTATTTGTTCAAAACCTCATTACTTTTTTGATTGTATGTAACATGGGTGTGGTTGTGTTGATAGTTATCAGAAGCCGACTTTTATGACAAATGATTCAAAATGTAATAACACGAGATGATTATGTGTATTATATAGATTACTAAGGATATACTTAGATTACCGAGGATACCTTTCCGTAAAGAATATGTTGACTATACGCTAGCACGTTAGAGGCACAGAAAATAAAGTTATGTCCCAAATGCCGCATTACGAGCTGGCACGTGATGTATAAAAGCTGAATAAAATAATGGGAATGAGTGACAAGAACTTTCCCCCAAGTTATATTTACTATTATATGGAGATTTTGAAAATATATTCCCTCTTACGCCTCGGTAGCGTTGAAGTCATGGTCATGAACTCGCCATAAGTACTAGGACTAGTGCCACTAAAGTCCCACCAGGTATAAGACCCATGGATTTTAAATCTGTTATGGCTAAAAGCCCTCCCTTTGGCGTGGGGTGGAAGTTAGAGAGTCTGGCTACATCTCAAAAGCCGTCTTCATCACTTGACTATAGTTCAGAATGATGAGGTCCGTCGCCAAGAGCCCACTTCTTAACTAACTATGACCTATTAGTTTCCTATATATATATTTAAATAGCTTCAAACTAAACTATACTCCCAATTGTCTTTGTTGTTCTGTTGGGGACTCTCATGGCATCTTTCTGACTAAGGATTTTTATTTGGTCTCCCCATTTCAAAATGTTAAGGAAAACTTGACTCCAGTTATCATTAGAAATCCTTCCATTGACTCTATCTTAAATCTTGATTATTAGAATTGCCTCCACAATCAGTGATCCAATTCTGTATTTTGGAATTGGATTTCTTCTTTCTTCTTTCTTTTTTTTTTGAGTTTGTACGGTGCATTTGTATTGAATATTTTAATTACTTTTGATGTATTGCAAGAATGTTTCAATATATAATGTATAATCTTTTTCCTTCTCTAACTCTTTACGTTTATTTTATTATTATTTTTAGCTTTATATGTTTGTATCTTACATTATATATTATATATATATATATATATATATTTCGTTAATTTACTTGTAGTTTGTAGTATAAAAATTACGGCCGTGGGTAGCCTAGTGGTCAGAGCATCGGACTCCAGGCCGGAGGGCCTGGGTTCGATGGCCGATGCCACCAAATACCACCGAGTACAGTTGAACTCTTCCGAATCCAAAACTAGACCTTGGAAACGAACGAATTTTTAATTGTTATCATCGTACAAAAGCTTAACCTACAAATTTTCGATTTCGTCATATCTTAAGGGCTTATTACGTTTCTTTACATTACGGGAGATGTGAACACCCACAGAACTATCACCTCCATATTTCATATTAAATGGTTTTTTGTTCAGGGTAGGGCAAAAAAGGAGGCCCAGAGAACAGGATTCTAGGTTACAAATAAAAACAGCAAAGAAGAGGAAACGGTTCACTAATCTGCTTACAGAAGGTATTGAAAATGACCACTATTCATTTCTTGGCATCTTTGGGTCTAGGTTAGTAGTTACAGAACGCAGATTGAAGCTAGACTTCTGGAATTGCTGCAATCTCATTAGAAATGTTGTACTGTTGGTCTTGAAGACTATGAGGGTTGTTGCGATGCACCTTAGACTTGAGAGTTCCTCACAAAGTAATTGTATACTGACAGATAAGGTGAACTAGGTGACCAGCTAGGGACGATACCAGACTGACCTCTGCTAACAACTCTGTCAGGAATGGAAATTGTGTCAATGGGATCCATTGCTCGGTGGGATGCATAGATAGTTTCGCTATCCTGTTGAAAGTGACCGTAGGTCTTTTCATCCTCTAGTTAATTCTGCCACAAATAGATTAAAAATGTTGTAAAACTAACGCTCCGAATTTACCGTGTATTGAAAGAAGATATAACCAATATTCAATCGTCCTGCACCTTTTATTTGCCCCACCTTTTTAACTAATACTAAACTAAATTCAGTAGTGCAACAGCCCTTGAAGGCCAATGTTTACTGTGCCCCTCTCATTAAACGTGACCACTGGGTGCTTAGGTGCATGGGCAGATGTCCCGATCAGGTGGTCAGTCTGAAGCGAAACCCCCTGTATTTAGTACCCAAGCAAGCTTCGTAATCGTTTATCGACCCTCTGAGGGGAAGGAAGGCTGAGTCAACCTTTCCCAGCCCGAGGACAGAACACCGGACCTGTGGTGTGGAAGCGCTATATGCTACCACTCGGCCGCTGGGCTTCTGTATAACTAATAAAGCTGTAAATTCAAGACCCCATAATTTTACATATAGCCTCTAGGCTATACTTCACACCAATACCAGGTTAGCCTAATGGTCAGGATCACTAACTCGTCGCTGGCATTGCCGAGTCGCGAGATTCAAGACTCACTGTGTAGAGGGGCTAACTCACGTTAAATTTGTCGAGGCTCAACTTCACCCGTTGGAGTGGTGTCTCACATCAATACCAGTACTCCGATACACTCCGGTAGAAGCAGAAAAGTAATGCGGATGCGACGAAATAAATTAGTTCTCCTTCTGGTTTAGCAACGATACTAATTTCCTCTAGCTAGAGTTGAGAGCAACTAAGGAGTTTCTGTCTTTTAACGACTGTGCACTACTTGATCAGAACTCATATTTTAAATCAGTTTTACAAATACAACATCCATGTTTTATGAAAATTTTCATGAATTTAGATTTTTTCTGATTTAAGTTTATAAACTAATATTCTTAAATGTACCTCTGTGTTTAAACTTTAACTCGAATCAAAAATCAAGATATTTTTTAGCTTATACATTACCTTTTATCTCATTGGTAGTTATATTTTTTCGAAAATAACTTTCTTTTGAAGTGTTTCCATTTGAGATATAAACTACCGAACTTTAAGTAAAGATATACAAAAAAAAATCAATCTTTTTTGGCCTGTTTTCAAAGAGAACTGCTTTAAGTTATTTATTTACCTTAATTCACTTCTCTCTCTCGTCTTTTAGAATAACATAAAACATTCGAAAGATGGCTAACAAGGACACAGAAAGAAAACACTCGGGAGGAAATCCGATTTGAAAGCAGCCCACAGACCCGAGATAATGAGCAGGGGTCGAAAATTTTAAATAGTTCCGAGTTTTCTTTTCTATTTTGGCATCGATCCGGCTATCATATTTCCATGCGATTTGCTGAATTAATCCAATAGTATGTATTCGATCGCATTGCGAGGCTTGGATTGGTGGGATATATTTTTTTGTTGGGGGGGGGGGGTTGAGTCTTGGTATAGGTAGCTCTCAAGGCACTTACCATCTTTCAAAAATCGATTTATGTGTTTTTAAGTATTTTTTAAATCTTTCAGAATCAGAGGCTCTTTTGGGATGCTTTTTTCATTACAAATCAAATTTATTCATATCTTTTTCGCAGACTTATTGATTTTTGGGAGGTTTTTGAATAACAAAAATTAGCGTGGTTTGTGTAAAATGGTCAGATGATTAGAATGCTGTAATATTATATCATATAAAAATGTGAAGTTTATTAAACACATCTGATAAAGTAAAGGTATTTTTTTGTCTCGTGGAGGTGGATGCATGATGTAAATAAGCAGACAAGGCTGCGAAAAGGAAACTCACAGCGCTTCACTTAATGTAATCATTGCTACTTCATGTAATCATTGCTCGTTAAATCTGTGAAGCCTTAACGCTTCAGATCAAGGTGCAGGTACTGTTTACTTGATCGAGGCTCAGAATTACGAGTGTTGTTAATAAACCAGTAAGCTGACCACATTGACTTCAAAACTCAGTTTAATAATAAGGCCATATTTTTTAAATACATTAAACAGTTTCTTTTTATAAATCATGTTAATAGAGCTTGATGAAAACCGTGAGGGGTTTTGCTTATTAACGTAGCTTTACCAGGCAGCAAGTGTGGTTTGGGTGGCAGACCTCGTAATTTTGAACCGAGGAACTATTGAAACTATTATACATTCCAGCTTTGAATTGTTTCATTTTGTCCAGTCTATTTTTCTATTCTTAAAATTGCTTATTTCGAAGACTTATGTAATGATAATATCAATGATAATAATGTCTCCAAAGAATATGCAGCGGTTGAGGATTTTTGATTTACAAGCCCCAATTTTGTAAATGGTTTTGAAGTTGTTTAAGAGCTATTCTTCAACACTTGAAACGACAGGTCCTTTAGTGTTTTATTCCATTCAAATACAAATACAGATTTTTAAAAAATAGAGCCAAATCCTAGAAAGTATAAGTTACGAATCTCAAATCTAATCTGTTCAGCTTAATTCTTGTAGAATTTCTAAATTTAGTTGTGTAGTACCTGATAAAAAGAAAATTCTGCAATTTAATCTAGTTCCTGATGCTACTTGTGGAAAAAAGATGTAAAATATGCATAAATTATTTTTATTTTCGTAATTTTATAAAGAATTTTACAGTGTTATTTTGTCCAACACGTCTTGACGAAAACATTGTTCATTTTTATTTAAAAAATATATTTTCTGATCCATTGTAAGCCTAGATTATTGTCAAGCGAAATCATTCCAGAGTTTTAAAAGATTTCCTAATGCGTTAAGACCATCTTATGTTTTTGATAAAATAATCTGACATCTGAAGAAAAAACATTTTTTCTCCTTGTTACTCGCTGAGTCCAGGATTTGCAACACGATAATTTCCCCCCGATTCCATATAAGGAATGTACCAGGAAGGATCTAGGTTTTTAAAAAAAGTTATTTTTAAACTTAATGCTGTTTTAATGGGTTTTTAAAATTTTATGTTATTTTGTTCTCTTAAGAGAATCTGCTTTTTAAGTACAATAACTGTCTTTCTTTTGAATCTAATCCCCCAAAATCTTCCTTTAAGTCCTGAGGCTAAAAAGTTTTTAGTTGAAAATTTTGATTTTCTACTTACTTTACTAATATTGGTAGTCTATATTCTTCTTCAGTGCTGTGTAATATTTTCATGAAAAATAAAACTTTTCCATTTAACGTTTGCTGATGCTGGCTTAAATGTAAAACCATTTAGATGCCAAAAATGCGTCTTCCTGTAAAATGTTAATTTAAACTAAAAAAACTAAAACCAAACAAACTAAAATATGAAATAAAAAATGAATGAATTATTAATAGTTGTTTGGGCATGCAGATTTTCTAGGAAAGCATGGAGAAATTTTGAACTGGATCAAACACATTTTTTTAAATATTTTTCTATTTTAATACTTATTCTTGTAAACTGTGGTTACTTGTATATTTAACTGGTAATCGAAACAAATAATTTTTGAAAGGCAGGTTCTCAAGTACAATTGAGAAAATGTATCTTGAAATAAATGTGGAGAAACATTTTTAGTTAGCTACATATTTTTTACAAGTTGGGAAGAATAAACAAGATTTATACCAGTGTGTAGAGTGTATCTCTAAAGTTTGCATTTTTATACTAGACCAGCCATTTTTGTACCTTATTTTTTTAATACAGAAATGACAATACATGGAAAGTAGAACCTGTATTTGAAAAAAGCTAATTTTAAAGTTCCTCTTATTAACAAAATATGAACGCACGAATGATTTTCTGTTATCAATCTTGTGTTTACTTTTTTTGCTGATAGATGGCGCAGTAACAGTGTTATCATGATTGCGAACTCGTGGCTAGCATTGTTTTTGTCATGTTTATATAATTGTCCCTAAAGACACACCATGTAAGGGAGATGATGCACGTGAAATTGAAATTTCTTACTCTGATGTGATGTGGAGGTATGTAGAGAGGAGTGCCAGAGCTCAGGTGTATCCCTAGTCACTTTCTCGTAATTTAACCCCTTAACTGCTGTCGGCGTATATATCCGTCGTTGTGGAGGTACACATACGTTTTCAGCCATACGGTTCTTTTCTTTGCGCTGCTATCAATAAAACTATTCCGAAGGCTGTGGAATGCAATAAAATGGATTTAGCAGTGTTTCCGAAGGATTTACTTATTTTATTGAAAATTTAGCTTGTATTTATGCCTTTACTCCCCCCCCCCCCCCAAAAAAACCGTATACGCAAACCTATGTGAAAAACGGTGGCAATGGGAAGCGAATCACCTAACTTTTGATTGCCAGTTAAGGGGTTAAAACAACATCTCGTAGAATCCACAACAGGAAGAACCAAAGCTGAATTAAAAATTCATCCATACTAATGTTTTGATAAGGTGGTTATAAAAAGGGACGACAGTTTATAAACTTATATCATTCGATGTGGTGTGAATTAAAATATATTTACGATTTATATTACAATACAATACTTCCTAAGTAGTGAAATTTTTCAGAGAAATATGTACTTATTAAACCTCTCCTGCGCACGGACAACGCAGATGTAGTAAAAATTGGTGCAGCTCCCGATTTCCACGGTTATGCAATTTTTCCTACTATTTAGCAGTGCAACCTGCACTGTGCCTGTTTATGTTTTCATTCTTGTTTTTTATGTTGATGCTTTTATGATCTAATTAATATATATTAAAATAAAAACTCTTTTACAGAATTTTTTTGTATATTTTAACTTTAAAATGTAGACTTAAAATACGTAATATCAAAATACGCAAATGTTTGAACCTACTTTGATAAAATAAATATACAGTATGATAGGGTTAAGAATTTATGCATGAATGATTCCTAAACTTAAAAAAAACGTTTCTAAAAGAATTTTTTTTATGATAGAGTTCAATTTTTCTCAGTTCTAAAAAATCTAAACAAAAGTAATAATGTAGTTTAAAAGCACAATTTATAAATACTTACTAAGGCAAAATATAGCAAAACACCCTTTCATTCAATAAAGGCGCATACGGTAGGCTTTATTATGTAACACCTAAATATTTTTTTATAAAGTTTTAGATACTAATCCTATACCAATGCTTGCGTAACAGAAGTATAGTATATATTTTTCATTACTATATATTTGCTTAAGACTGTCTTTGGTTACTGTTAAAGAATAGGAACTAAATTCGGAATATTTTTTTGAAATATAAAAGTACTCAAACATTAATATTATATTCTGGCTTCACTATCCTGTAGAGAATCAATTATTTTACTATACTACTCATTTTTATCAGAGTTGACATATTTTTTCTTTTATGAAATGTGTTTACCATTTTTTCCCTATATCGTAATGCTAAATGAGCAATACCTTTACATGTTAAAAGGAAAAACTATTTATTTATGGAATATATTGTAACTTTATAAACACTATATACATTATAAATAAATGCTTAAGTTATACAATGTCACAAATTTTTTAAAAAATTGAGGAATTTTTTCTGTTTGAAAATGTGTTTCGCTTTAAGTTTACGCTCTCGTACATATGACTAAAACAGTCTTAACTAATCAATAGCTAAATTTATTTCGGAGAACTGTTTCAATTTTTCCCTGCAAAAGACTTTTAAAAAAATCCAATTTAATAATACAGCAAATATAATAAAAAAAGCATCGAGAAGTTGGGTCGAAGTACAAAAAAATTATTCCGTCGTAGCCATTCGGTTAAAATATTTCTTTGCTTTCAGTAGAATGTAAGATAAAAGTTCGACAAAGAGAGAGAACCGGAGTTTATCTTTGATAGGGTTCACTTAAAATCCCCAGACTTTTCCCTACGCTTTCCTTATTTGGATTTAATTGCTCCATTTTATTTTTAACGTCGAGTCAGTGGATCCTCTTGGAGATTGCCAAAGATGAAAGGAAAAGATTTGGGTTTTGATCTCCATTTAAGTGGCAAAAACGGTTCAGTGACTCTAATTATGTCGGACAACTTAATGGAAGGGAAATTTATCTTGCCATATCGAGCTATTTCTGTTGCTTATGACATACAGTTATTAAGTGCACAGTGTATATCTTGTGAAAAGGCTGTATAAAAAAGAAATAAAGGTTATTGTGTTTATGGATAACTAGCCGTTGCCTGCCCACTTCGCTAGGTATTTCGTGAAGTTGTATGATTATATATTTCTTTCTAGCTATTGATATATTAAGTCCTGGAAGCACGTTTTCTGTTGTACAGAAAAACATTTTTATATTTGCCTCTTGATTTGAGAAGGACGGGGCTTGAATTTATAAAGCAAAAGTATATTTATCTTTTACATCTCTTTGGAGTCTATTTCCAAACCAATTTTTAGTGGACCTCTATTCAAAAGTGTAAGCCTGCCTTTAAAATTTCAAATCTGCAGGCTTAATAGTTCAAAAATATGTTTTTTTAATCCCCTATAGTGGTTGTTTTCTACAAAATTTCTTTTTTCATGAATTACTACTCTGCAAAAGAGACATACTTACAAAATTTTTAATCTGTAGGGGATATTTTGTTTAAAAAGGGAATTTTTTTATCACATATACCCACGTTAACCTTCTTGAGAGTTAATTTCCATAAACTCTTTCTTAGTGTATCACTACTCAATAAAAGAAACATACTTACAAAATTTCAAGTCTGTGGGGCAATAGTTATGGAAATTTCCTGATGAGTGAGCCACTTTTCTCCTAGTATATAGAAAGAGATTGTAATGGAAATCGGGAGAAGTTGCCATATTTAAGGATTTAATTCTCTTCTTAGTATGAAAATAAATAAGAAATTTAACGTTACAGAAGTTCCTTTAATTGTGCCATGTTCCCTCATATAAGGGGAAAGATGCTACCAGTCATGGAGTAAGATACAACACCACAGTAAATAAAAAAATAAAGCAAACATTAAAAATGAAATATGAAGTAGCAATAACTAAGTATAATAAGAAATTATACCTTGGGGGGGGGACATTACTGAAAATTCAAGTGAAACTTAACACCAAGAAAGAATATTAAATTTATTATAAACTGTGTATATTTCTGTGAACTGAACTCTTTGTTCATGAAGCACTTCCGAAAATCCATTCATGATACGTTTCTTGACGAATACAAAAAAGTTCTTGATTCAAATAGGGATGACGCGCATTTGGTTTTATTTTAGCTCGAGAAACTACAGAACGTATTAATGATCTAGAGATTACTGCAGATGTTTCGTGGGTTGTTGTAGAGTACCCAATTTCTCTTTCCATTCATCTTTGGTTCGCTCTAAGAATGAACCAATTGTGTGTGTGAACCTTGCCGTTCGCAAGTAAATGGCTCACAAACTCGTTCCCGGGCTATTTTAATCGACTAATGATGGACACGGTAGCCTAGTGGTCAAGATAAAGAACTCGTGGCTGGTGTGTCATGAGTTCGAGCCCAGTACCATGAAGACCTGCCGTGTAGGGGAGAGATGCACGTTAAACTTGCCGAGAGCAGTAACGTCCTCCCGTGGGTGTGGTGTTACGAGAAAGAGGTGCCAGCTCAAGTGTCTTCCTCGTCACTTGACCATGGTATAAAATTATGATGTATGTTACCAAAAGCCGTCAAGTAGCCTAGTGGTCAAGGTAACAAATTCATGGTCGGCGTGACATGAGTTTGAGCCTAGTATCGCTGAGGACCTCCGATCCAAGAGGGCCGATGCACGCAAAATATGTCGAGGTTGAAACGTCCCCCCGTTGGTGCGGAAGTTAGGAAAGGAAGTGACAGCTTAGGGTGCCGTCCTCATCACTTGGCCACTGTTCAAAATTACGAAGTCTGTCGCCAAAAGCCCTCTTGCAGCTGAACAGTGTGATGTTAATACTCACTCACTCTAGCGACTCATGAATTCGAGTGAACCAAAAAAACAACTAAAAACCCCACTATGCTTTGGGACTCATTTATGCACGCTAAAACTGCTGAGGCTGAAAGTCCCCGTTGATGTGGTGTGGAATTTTGAAGAATGGAGTTCCAACACCCGTTTCGTCTTTTCAATTGACCGTAGTTTAGAACTACAAACTTCTTTACCAATAGCTTTCGTGTTGCTTCAATATAGTTTTAATGTCCGTCCCACCCTGGGAAACAACTCAGACAACTCATGACGTTCCTTGTAGTGTTGAACTGGGTCAAGGGATGAAAATGACACTTGAGCTGGCATCCCACCACCAAGCTCCCTGTAAAGTTTTGGGATAATTCACGGGTAGCGTGAGACTTAAGAAATTAAAATATGGGTTTATTGCCTTCACAGCTATTAATTACAATATTTACATTTGGTTACAAGTTATTCAAACTATTGAGTATTTTAATTCTACGGAATATGTTATTTGTGAAGGAGGAAGAAAACACAACATTTCTTTTTGAGTATTTCAAATGGACTGTCTCTCCACTGTGTCGGAGTAGTGGCGGTCCTTTCTTACATCTCGAATTGCCCTCGAGGTTCCGGCTCGCACGTATGGAATCCGGTCCTTGGGTTTCTCACGGCAAACGGTTCTCGGTGTCATGTCAGATGAAAAGTCCCCGCAATATTTTAGGGATGCAAGTGTGGATATGAACGGAGTAATTCTCTACTTGCATAAGGAGGCCATTCTTGGAGCTGCGAGACAGGAAATATTTATACACCAACGAAAGGAGTTGAGCCTAGGCAGATTTAAAGTACATTAGGATAGGGCATCAGTGGCACTGGGACTCCAATATGTGTCTGAAAGCATCAGCCACGAGTTTGAGACCATGACCATTCGGTTTCTTTAGCCTCTCATGATGGTTCGAAGTGAGACGTTAATAAGTACTCAATCTTAAATGTGTATATTATGTTTTGGTAAATATATCATTCATTTATTAAATGGTTCCATAATTAAAACCTTTAAATGGAAAGTAATTTTTCCTCTATCAACTGATAGAACAGACAGATTGAGTTGTAGCTTTTGTGTACTTAAATTTTCAAAAAAGAGAGATAATTAGTTTTTTTTTTACCAATATCTGGTTAACTATACAAAATATGAAGCATTGAATTTTTTTTTAGATTCAAAACTCAATCGCTGGTTTGGTTAGTAGTAAAAGAAAATGTCCAAATCTTGTCGTTTTTTCGATTGTCTTTCCTTAATTTGTGGTGAATTTGCAAATACAGTGAAAATCGTTTAACCGAAAACTGAGGGGAATGAAATATTTTTTTTAGTGTTAAAAGAATTCCGTGTTAAAAGATATTTGAAAAAAAATTAAGTTTATTAGAGTACCTTTTTATTTAAATAGTTACGTATATACGCAAGTGTATTTAATAAAAATCAATGAAACAAAAACTTTCACAAGAACTTAACGAAATTTCATACGAAATTTTCAAGCTTTTTCAAAAATAAAACATTTATTGAGTTTCTGGAAAATAATCTGATATTTTCCTCCGATGTTCTGCATTGTCTTTGTTAGCATCTAATTGTCAACAAATTGTTTGATGTCGTCCATTTTGTTAATCATTAACTGCACCAACTTCTCATGATTTCTGCCATATGATTGGAGCTGCACCCCCCCCCCCCAGTCATCATCTACAGTAATGAATTCGTCCGATAATACAATAGGGCAGTCCAATCCTGCTGATGTTTTCGGTGTTTTGTTATTTCCTAGAAGAAAAAAAAAAATCCTTTCGTGTTAAGCGGTTTTCGTTTCGTGTTAAGAGAAAAAGGAAATGAAAATACATAGAGGCTTGTCAGGACCATTGCATTATTTCATGTTAACCAATATTTCGTCTTAAACTTTTCGCGTTAAACGTATTTAACTGTATACTTGCATATTTTTAAGATACAAATTAAAATGTAGTGGCAAAAAAATGCTACTCAGTTTGTGGTTGACAAACTGACCAAAAAATAGGGAACATAAAGAAACAAAATGAAACTTTTCATCCACGGTACAAAAAAGAAATAAATACTTTGTGTGGAAGAAAAATATTTAAATGGTAGCGGAATGAAGGGTATTAAAATAGATCGAATATTTAATGATTTAAAGGAAAAGAGAATGGGAAATCTTCTTTTTTTAAATCTACTTTTGCATACCCTCTTAACATTTTTTTTTATCGAGGAGTCTAATAACAGGATTTGGAGCATTTCCCCATCATTTATGGAATGGGAAAGATAATTAGAAAGATTTTCTTCCATTGAATTCCAGCTGTCATTTTCTGTTACGAATGTTTGAAAACTTTCTTTTATTTTTCATTCTTGGTTATTTTTCAGAAAAATTCCATAAAGTTGTTAATAAGCAAACGAGAAATTTGCAATATTTGGAATTAATTCTTCTATTTCTGCTTCTTTCGCTTTCATTTTAATGTCATATGACGCTTTTTATTTTGAAAAAAGTTGGCTTCTAAAATATGATTTTCTCTTATTATTTCAGCTTTAGAAGTAAACATAGTGCATAAGGAACCTTAAATTATCTTTGTTATTTATTTTCTTGAAGATAAAAAAATAGGTTTTTAATCCAATGTATTTCTTTATTTATATTCCGAATATTTTGATAATTACAATATCACATTATATAATTATATTTTTGAGATATACACGGTAATATTTATAGAGAATTTCATAAATATATTCTTAAAGGAAAAATGAGGAATTTTTCGTCAGGAAGATTTTGCGAGAGGAATTTGGTGGCATATACCACGTCTTATTAAATATTTTATAAATAAGACATTATTCTCTTGATAAAATATTTTTGAAAAAAATTTGAATTAGAAATGCATAAAGTTAGAGCAAAAATATTTACTGTTATTTAGTGGTAAGGAAATATATGTTTAAAGCATTTTTTTTCGGATTTCAATACAAATATAATTTTAACAATATTAACCACGAATAACAGCCAATTATTCCTATTTAAGCAATTAATATGCTTCTTTGACTAATTGTGCATATTTATAACTGTTGCATGCACTGCTTTTTACCAATTTTAAGAATTTGTAAATCTTCGTCCTGGTGCTCCTAGGTATATGTTTTTTTAAAACTACTGAAGCCCCAAAGTTGTGGTTTGTGGCCCCAAGGTGAAGTCGCAACCCTCACTTTGAGAAAACCTTACCAAAATGTTCTGATCAAAGAACGAGAATAAATAATTTTAAAACAACACATGCCAAAATTTTTGTTTTAGATGCTTATACATTTTAAATTGTATTTCAATCCCTACTACTAATTCACACTCTCCTTATATATGTATTTATTCATATATTTCTTTTTTAAATTTCCAATACTTAAAAAAATACTTTTTATTCATCCACTCAAGTTCAAATACATTTTTTAAACTTGTAGTGGATGGCACTTGATGCTAATGCAATTGTTTTCAAATATTAATTTATTGATTCAATTCAATTAATTAATTATAATTTAAAAGATATATTTCAGTCAATATTATTCCTCTAGATGGAAACGCCATTGGATGAATCAGCTTTTGCTAAATTTGTGATGAATATTTAACTTAACCTGAATAATGTCAGCATTCCTTTTACACTGGTTTTAAGATATTCTTACCTATTATCTTCAATTTTTATTAAAAAAGGTAATTACAAATTTAATGTGGTTAAAAAGTTTTTAATGGTAACTTAAAAGATGTTTTGCCACTTAATATTGTGATTCTGTCACATTTATATACATATTTATATTGACTGCAATTATTTTACAAAAATTAACTAAAATGAAATTTTTCTTTGTTGACCAAAGTAGGAGTTGACTTTAATTTTTTTTATCTTGCTTGTTTTCTTAACTTCTGTGTTTTCTTAGTCATTTTTCTCTCGATGGAATGCATGCTTTTTAACACTTGAAATGAAGTTTTTATATGTTTTTTTAAAACATCTACTGGGACTGAGCTCCTTCAGGCCTATATAAAATTTAACACTAAGGACATACAGATTTCTTAGTGTCTTAGACAATTTCCCTTTTTCCCATAGAAGCAACTATATTTAATAAATTGAGATGACATATACTACCAAATTGCACCAGCGGTTTTTCTTTTATGTAATTTTTTCCTTAACTTTGGTGCACTTTTTTCCTGTGCTTTATCTAGATAACACATACAATAGAACCACATTGATTCGGATAATGTGGTACTCTATTTTGTCCAGTTTTATTAGAGTCAGAAGTAAAATAAATCATCGTGGTATACATGTAAACTTTTCAGTACAATAAAAAATTTATTTTGAAAATGGACTAAGCACAATAGTAAAAAAAAAATTGAACGAGGGAGAATTCATTTCAGTATAGTCGCTTACTACTGACATCGCAGAAAAAAACTCGGATTGAAACACGATCTTAACCTTTTATTTTCATTTATTAAGAGTTTTTTAGATGTTTATTCAGATAAAAGCGAAGTCTGGTTTAATGGGGTTGAGATTAATGGCTTACTGCGCATTATTTTTCATAAGTGGACGAGTTCTTATCATAGTTTGGCCAAAATTTGGTTTATACCCAAATAAACTCAAAATAAACAAACAACAAATCCTTTCTAACATAATTTTTCGGTACTTACGCACCATATCGTCGATGAATTCCGCCGAAACAAAATACGTCGCCAGATGTTGTCATCGTATGTGCGAACGTTATTTTGTTTGTACATACGTGGGAACAGTTTTCTACTATTTGCTGAATATCGCGCGTTTGGCGACGTCTTACCATTTGTAGATGGGTCATAGTGGTACCAATTTTTTTATGCCAACGGTCCATTATGACCATTATGACCTAGCTGTTAAAATTGTAAGTTTTAGTTGAGCAATTGGATTAAGTTTTGATTTTTAAGAGCTACAGGGGGATTATAACAACTTCTCTTGTATATTAAATCAAATTAGGTTTTGTATTGTTTGGTTTTAAAAGCATGCCATGAAATTGTGTGTAGGTCAAAATAACCAGAGAAAAGGAATCAAAGAAGCCTATACCCAAAAAAAAGGAACTGTGTGTAATATACTCTCTCTCTCCCTAAAAACTCGATAAACATTTTTGTCTGCAAACCGCAAGTTCGAATCCAAATTTCATCCAAACTACGTACCTTAGAAAAAAATTAAGATAGTAGGTAAATAAACCTGTTTTTATTTTTGAATTACAATATACAAATCAAACAGCGAGAAAAATATTTATTTTTCACTTTTAAATATTTATAAATAATTTCATATTATTTCGCAGAAGTAAATTGCGAGCTATTATTAATTACGACTACTAAATATTTCGAAAATACTTCATAATGAGTTACAAATGGCAAAATCTCTTATAAAATGATCTATGCGACATGAGCTTAAAGTACTACAGGAACTCCAGAGGTTTGAAATTAAAGCCCTAAACGTGAATTCTTGTTTATCTAGAAAGTTTTATATCGGAGTTTATTTAGAACTTGTTCAGTTTATGGTTTAATTAAACATTTCTGGATTAAGCGGAAAAATTTTCAGAGCAATCTTTCGTGTAGTGATTCTTAAAACTGTTGATTTAAAACTTAATGGCCATGAAAATTAACGTCTGAAGCGCTGTGATCGCCGGGTTTCCAAATAAGGTAAAACTTAATATAAATTTAGAATATGTCTTAAGAAGGGTTCTACTGCATAAAATACACGAGCTGTTACCGGATGAAAAATTATTTAACGCCAAATATCTTAATATTTAAGTTTTGAAATCTGTTTGAATTTTCTGTGTCTTAACGTACTTTTAGGCATCCATTCCTACTTTTGCGAAGTATGAGTTAGAAAACTATTTTCCTCATTTTGTAACGTGATACATGATTTAGATGTTTGTAAAATTTAACTGGCATTAAAAGTTTTAATAACTCATTCTTGCGTACTTTTAGATTTTGACTGTTATTCTAACTAAGTTTGACGAGGCTCTAAGATGATGATATATACGTGATGTAAAATTTCGGTAAGCCTAGTTAGAATTATGTGACAGTTAAATTTTGTGTATCATCTTAAGCCAATAGCTGAAAAAAAATATTCTTCGTTCTTATCCCTCTGGTCTGAATCAGACCAAATCCATGAGTTTGTTCACCCTTAAACAAACCTAAAACCAAAATAGGTCACTTCAAAAGGTCCTCATGTACCAATTCAACACAATCAAGTAAATGTTTCGATGTAGTCTCTTCATCATTACACTTGGTATCAATTGGAAAAGTCTTGGCACCATTGCACCAGAGTCTAAGGGACTTTAAATGCCCTGTAGACAGGCGAGCAAAAGTAGTTTGATCTCTCCTGTCTTCTTTAAAACTTATTGATGCTCCAGATTACTGACTAAGATACCACGGATGTGGTGGCAGTTGTTTTTAGGGGATGTTTATGGAGGCTTTACATTTCGAGTATAGTTCAAGGTATGTCAGAGGTTGCACGTTGAACTGAATCATTGAAGTACCACCCTTTGCAAGGTCATCAGCAATGTCATTGCATTTCAAATTGACACGGTAAAGAATCTACTGCAGATGAATTATGGCAGAATCAGACTGGTGTTTAGTTCTGAGTTTATTAATAATATTTATTCCCTTCTGGTTTCCAATTAGTCTTCAGTTTTTTAGATATTGAATGACATTTCGACTGCCTCAAAGAATCCAGATTTCTCCAGTCAAATGACCCTCAGAAACACAGTCTACGCCAAAATTCTTCTTAATGCTGGTGTCGAATTAAGCCTGAAACACTTTCCCGCCAAATACTAGACCAAATGACAGATTTTTTCAGTCAAATGACGCTCAGAAACACAGTCTACACCAAAAATGTTCTTAAATGCTGGTGTCAAAATAAACCTGAAACATTTTCTCACCAAATACTGGACCAAAATATGATGTTCAAATATCATTATTCTGTAAAAGTTTTTATCCAAAAAGCAATAGGAAAACACTGAAAGAATTAAGAAGCACGTTTTTGTTTCCTTCTGCAGCGTCCGATACAAGCTGAATCAAGTGAAAAGGTTCTAAATCTGTCCAGACTTAAAATTCTTACTTTGGTGCACTTTGGAACTTCAAAGTCGATTTACAACTAAAGCGTCGTCTTTTCGCCTAAAGATTTCGGTTCAAAATTATGATGCTCAACACCTGTAGGTCTTGCATTTTTTCAAGCGAGACATTAATAAAAAATAATTCAATAATTGTTTTAAATAATTTCACACAGATGCAAAACTGTTTTCTTACTGTAAATTGATGGAAAGGTAAAAAACGATATATAAGTACTGTTTAGGCGTAAAGGTGCATTGAGAATTGAAAATGATCGCTGGGTATTTCTAGGAGGGCATTACTTGTGTTTACAAAAGCTAGTAAATCTCACGATTGACAGAAAGAATTAATGAAATACCCCATAAATTTCTATATTTACCTATAGAAATTAGGTTTTAAGTACCTTCTCATACCTGACTGCTATTCAATTTTGCGAGATCCATTAACTTGGATTTTGATTTAAAATTGTTGTCCTACGTATAGACAAGACTATCGAGACATATCTATTCCAATACACTGTCTTTAAAGATAAAAAAAATTACTATAAAATGAACTGCAGAGTAAAATGAAAGATGGACTCCAAATCAGGTGATTTTTTAGTTTGGTAACCACATTATCCAGGCAACTCCTATTCATTATTGGTAATTTGTACGAAATTCATTTTTTATGCTTATTAAGATAGTTTAGCGGCGTATTTTTAAAAACGTGCCAAAAATTTCCAAAATCGCCAACTTGCCGCCTACGTGTTTCCTGTTAACCCTAACTACTATTAGAAATCATATTAGGTGAGTACTAATTCGTTTACAAGCGAAGGTAATGGGTACTATTTCGTTAGAGAAACAACGGAATAAATGGATTGACTCGTTGTCTGTGTTGCGGTTGGTGTGTGTCATGGTGGATTAATAGTTAATCCTTGTGTGCGTCTTATCTACAAACCGCACTAAGTTGCTTCGCTATTGTCTGACCACAACCGAGAGAATAGTATTAATATTGAAACAACTCTCGGGCGTTTGCTTCGGAGGTACTTATTCCCTCATGGATGGAGGCATTAAGTATTCGATAATTATGTTACATATAGAGAGATTATATTAAGTTCATCGTGATGTTTTAAATTATTGTTTTAATTCCAACGATTATTTGTAGAGATAATATCTCCTTTTGTGTAATACATGTTTCTCTCTGGAAGATTATGAATGACTTTTAAGGGATTTTCTTTTAGGTTTTTCTTCCTTTTGAGATTCACTTCCAATATATAAGCGAATAAAACACTTCACATACAGTTTTAAAGTGAACTGAACACAGTATGGAAAAAAATATTTTAATATAAAATAAGATGAATATAAAGTTCTATAACTGATTGATTTTCACTTCTCTGATGGAAAAAATAGTATTATTCATTAAAAATTATTTGAAATTATTTTAATTACAATTTTTTTATTTTGGGTGAATTTTCTCGAGATGTTATATTGCTTTTAATTTTTCCTTTTTCTACTTCATAGCTCTTCAAAGTTTGAGATAGGACATTCTGTACATATTGTTTCTTCTGTTGGGCCAGTATCATAATTACAAAGGTATTTATTTATTAAATTCACTTTTTAAATTCAAAATAGCGTCACAAGCTCTGATATATTCTAATTTTATAATGTCTTGTAGTGTTACAGAATATACAACCTTTTATACGAGGTGTGCCAGAGAAAAAACAATACCGGTCCAATAAATCATTGTATGTACAAAATCAATTATCCGTGACATTATCACCTTCAAAATAGTCCCTCTTCAGCATTCACACACTTCTGCATTCGGTGTTGCAAATATTTTACATTTAACACTTTTAAAATTATCATTTTTCATTCAAGGTAACTTTACGTTTAATCTGCGTAGTAATATTCTTGTGCTGCAAATGCCCTAGCAACTATCAGAATAATGAACATTCTCTGATAGAAGTCCAAAATATTACTCTCAACAGAAGTGTAGTATCCATATCTTGAATGCTAAGTTTTGACTGTGAAAAAGCAAGATACATAAATCTCTTTGGGAACCCATAATTGCCTAACTCTTATTTGAGAAACTAACATCTATAATTGTCTAGCGAATAAAACGCTTAGAAACGGGCCCTTTTCCGATAAAATTTCCTCCTTTTTTTAATACTAACTCTGAATTTCGTGTGGTCATAAAATAAAAGAAAGGAAAGCATTATTTGTGATAAGTTTCCGCTGAGGAGACATAAAACGGCTTTTCTAAGTGTTCTAATTAACATCATTTTCCCCGTCCGCTTTATTCAGAAAGGTTTTAAAAATACCTCTTGTGCTGATAACGAAAGTGTCCATTGTTGAAAATGTTAAAGCTGTAATCCCAGGCTATTGATGGCCATCAAAAATGCTATGCGCATCCGTTCCTTTAATACAGTTTCGTTGTTCAGTGTGAAAATACCGTATTATGAAAGTGTGAAATAATTTCTTTCTAACAGTGAAGCATGAGCTAGAGTCATAATTCAGGTAAATTTGAATTCAGGGAGAGTTTTGGGCTAGAGTTATTCATCTAGAACCATAAAGTTATATGTTATTGCACTTTTAATGTAAAAGTCATAGAAGACTTTTTAAAGATTATCTATACCTATATAAACACAGAAAAATGATTTAAGTCGAATTGTTTGCTATGAAGACGAAGTATGGATGAATTACAGGTTCAAAATTTAATAGGGGAAACTGTAATCAATGATTTAAAACGTATTTTTTTAAATAATAGTTTCGATTTAATTCTGACTGCACGTGATTTATTAAAATACATTTAAATGGAAAGTTTTTAATAAACTTGTAAGAATTTTCAGCATTTGTTTATTGCATCCGACTAGGTTGAAAGAGTGATTTTTAGGTGCTTTATTTTAGGGTCATTATAGAGAAAAAAGAAATATTGGGGACTATGGAATAATATATAAAGCTACAGAGTTTTTTAAAATTCTTTTTATAGCATTTATTTTATCTAAATTATTTCTTTAATATTTTTTGAAGAATGAAATTTTTATGATAATTTGTACATGAATAGCGGGCTATCTCCGAAACAATCCAATCAAATTCTACAAATTTTATAACATATTTGTTGTAAACCTTTTAGAATGTGTAACAAACCACAGGTTTTAAGAGATAGTTGCATTTAATCATATTCTACATCAATTTTTAGCTTAGAACATGCATAAATTTTGACGAAAACTCCTTCACATCAAATTTAAATGTTTATAAAATATTTATTTCTTAGAATATTTTTGACCCTGAGATTTATGACACTTTGGATGGATTAAGAATTATATCAATGGAATTAAAATTGCATAATGTCCAATATATTTTTATTTAAGCTGTTTTTCTTAATTTTGAAAATTTTGCTAACATTTTATAAAAATAACATTTTTCTTTTCAAAAACAAAACGCGGTACATGTTATTTACTTAATAGTTATGACTCTAAGCTTATTTATGTTCTTTTAAACAAAAATTTCTCCTCAAAATCAAGTTTTGAAAAAAAATTGTTGGATACCTTAACTGCATGCAATTGGTTACCTTTTCAGTACTTTTGCAATTATTTTTGTCATAACTATTAAACTATTTGGCGATTAATCTCTGGCATACAGATAACATTTGGCGATAAGTTGCTAGCATAAGCTACTATATTTAAGTACCATTTAAAGAATTTTAAATATAATTTTAGCAAGATTGTTTATCTTTTAATATTTTTTTTCATCCTATACAACTAATAGCATAAAATGCAACAGTTGTACGTGAAATGATTTAATATCTACAAAAAGTAGAAGTAACCGACATTATTATATTTGGACTGCTATATGACTGTTGTTCTATAGACATTATTTAGAAGTTATTTTCCTAAAACTCGTCAATAAATAATTAAAAACTACAAAGCTAAAAAAATAATTTAAAACATATATATTATTGTGGGATATTTAAAAATTTTATTGACAATTCAAAAATTTGAAAACACTCGCTTTTATTTGGAAACACAATTTTTTTGATTTTGCGATTTGATTACATTTTTCCCATAGCTATTTTCTACTTTCTTAAACATAATACTACTTCCATTCTAAAAAGAAAATTGTTCCATAATATTTTCCTACTCTTAACTTTTTAAAAACAGTTAAGAATCGTTCTATATTATCCTTGGAAAATAAATATATATTTTAATGGAAGAATCTTAAACGTTGCTATTGACTTTTCTTAAATTTTAATAATTGTTTCCTTCAAACATTAAATTATTTTGATGTTTTTTTTTCCTTTTCAATTTATTAGTAAAACACATCTGGAGCAAATGTATTTTTTTTTAAAGAAACTTTGGCATCCTCATAGACACGTGCAGTTTCGAGCTTTAGGAGAGTTTACGCCAGTGGAATGGGGTGGTCTTCACCAAAGGACCAATTTCCTGAAAGGGAACTAATGACTTTCCAACAGTCACGTGGTTTCGCGAGGAAAAGTATCCAAGACTGGACAATCCAACACTTATGTTCTAATCCAAATCAACTTTTGAACTCCCTTTATCCAGCTGACAGATTAAAGACTGGCGCAGTTTTCAAGTCAATCTCCGGTTTTAAAGTCGACCGTTCGAGAGGTGACAATGCCCAATGGCTGAATGGTAATCCCGGCTACGTCCTAACAGGAGTGATTCTGTGTCACGTGTTGCTTTTGAAGGCGTGGCATATCCCACCTTTAAAGAGACGAAAAGGGAAAACCTACAGATGCACTACGACACCTCATTACGCTTCAATACGCTTTCGAGTACTCTGCCTTTTGTCAATGATTGACGTGTCGACAACCAATGAAAAGATAAAAGGCTGGCTTACCTGCTGAGTAGTACAGATCTATGTGATTAAGAATGTATGGGAAAAAAGGAATTGTATACCATTTTGTATATATCTGAAAACTAGAGAATTCGGGCAAGTAATTTATTTATGTACTCAGGAGAAATAAGCTCACCCAGAAAATTTATAGCTATCATCCAATCATTTGAGACAGACAGGAAACAATTCAAAAAACAATGCACAAACAGGAAAAAACCCAGAAAAGTGCGTAGACGAGGAAACAGAATATTGTCAGAGTTTACTGATGGTATATTGAGAAATGTGGAAACAGGAAATGAATTTATTGTGATTAATCTTATGAAAAATAGAATATAACCGAGAGTATAATGGCTTCCTCGATAAGTTTTACAAAATGGAATTCGTTAGTATGGGATTAGTAAGGATGAAGTAATTAGGATTTATAGTTTTTGACAAATTGTTGGGTGTTCAGAAAGAAGTTAAGAAGGAAATTTTATCTTTGGTTGATTTTTAAACCTAGCGTATAATTTAAAATAATTTTCTAGTTGAAATATCGACCATCCACTCTATTAAGGGGGAGGGGGTGAAAATACATATAAACATTGAAAACAGCTTATAAAATATTTTTTGAAATCGGCAAATTAATTCCGGTTTATTACAATACAAAAGAATCAAACTTCTATTTTTTTCTTTCTTTTATTTAAACATTTGTTGGTGGCCTTCCAAAAGCTCAAGTCATTGAAACTTCACTAAAAGCGCGAGGTCAAACATTTTCTATAGATTCTCAAATTTATATAACATTTCATCAAATATTTCTCTAGAAATTGATTACAAAAATGGACCTTTTGATTTTTTTACAGTAACTAGTATAGCTAATGTAGCTTCTATGACAAAAATAAACTTTTATAAACCCCTCATCACGCAGGTTTAACCAACTTTTTTTTGCAATTAGTCGTTGCTAGGCACAAAGGTTCTCCATAAAAAAATTAAATTCTTCTGAAAATCTGGAGTACAAATAATTCTCTACGAGAAGGACTTCTGTAGCCTCATTGTAATTTTAATTACTTCTTGTTCGTTTCACATCGGAAATCAATTTCTAATCTCATGGAATCTTACGAGCACCCATTGTCAACATCAGATAACAAATAATAAAAATCAGATACATGAGTGATTTTTATTATTGAAAAAAAAAAAAACGTTGTTTGCTTATTTGGTACAATAGCTTACATTTTATTTGTTTTTATAAGTTTTTCGTTCCGATTGGGTAGCATGAGTAGATTAGTTTGTTTCGTATTCGTCCAAAGTTAAGCTAAACTATAGATTTTTGGTGAATAAGACTGCACCGTTTCTCAATATTATTACTGCATCAAGGATATTGAAAAATATTGTTGAACATTGGTCTGAAAGTCCTTCCATAGGATACCAAATTAAAAAAAAACATTTGTAGATTAAAAGAGAGGGACAAAGTTTGTTTTCAATTTTCTGTTCAAGCCCTTTTGAGTTAGAAATTATCTTTACTACCATTACAAAATTAAATCAACTATTTATTTTAATATTAATCAAAACAGACTGGTTCCTTACGATTAATTGATGAGAAACTATGTTATTTTAGTTCCATACTTTATTGATTAACATTCAGGAAAAGGCGAAGCGAAAGGTAGCAACTCAATCACACACGGATTTATGATAATTGACAAAAGCGTCCTTCCTTATATTCGAGGTATCTCAGCGCTTCTATCTCTTTTCCTACCGAAAGCGTTTATAATCTACAGTAATCATTTCCGATATTCAGTACTCTGATTGGTTAGAATCGGTGACTAATACAAAATTGCATCATTTCACTATGTGGCCGCGGTAGCCTAGTGTTCGAGGTAACGGACTCGTGGTTTGCATGTCATGAGTTCACGCCTTGTACCACTGACGACCCGCCGTGGGTAGCGATTCACGTTAAGTCTATCGAGAGCTCAAACGTCCTCCCGTTGGTATGGTGTGGTAGTTAGGAGAGGTGGTGCCAACTCAGTAGTCGTCCTCGTCACTTGACCATGGTTCAAAATACGAGGTCCGTCTCCAAAAGCCGTCATATACCTGAATACATAAAAATAACATTATTAACATATTAGTATTATTTGAAAATAATTTAATTATTATTTTTAGAAATTAGCATGGCATTGATTGTGTAGAAGCAAAACATATTTTTACAAAACCTTAGCGAAAAATTTTCAGAACTTTTACCTCACTAAGATTTTTATGTAGGAACGAGTTTTTAAGATTTATTAGTTTATTTTATTAAGAAAACACAGTACGATTCAATTGACCAAAATCGGTCAAAAAATCAAATTTAATTTTTTTAGCTTAAATTATTATTTATATACTTTTCTATAACCTGACAAAACTAGAAAGCTCTAAACTAAAAAAAATGTAGAATTATGATAGCTTTTGCGTTCGTTTTTATTCACGTCCCTAATGCAAATCAAAACTTTAAACTTACTTATCTCGCAGAAAGATCAAATAACTAATTTGTCTTCATTTAAAATGCTAAGGTTTTTTTTCTATTGTGCCTAATGCTTTGAATTTTTTTTACCTACTGCTAATAGTACATGTAACGAAAGATGGTATACATTTTTGAATCAAAGCAATACTTATTTTTTAAAAAATAAGGAATTTTCAAGGAATTTTCAATAAGCATTCATAAGAAGTATTGTACAAATACCAATCATGTTATCACAAAATTCATACCAACGTCTGTTGTGCATAGTTTCAGGTACTTGTAAATCGAATTTCATGCGTGTAAGTAAATATTTGTAAGAGGAGTAGCATTTTAAAATAACTTCAAAAATTTTAAGTTTTTTGCTTAAAAAATTAAATGCTTAGCTTTCTATGAAATTTTGAGCACAGTCTGTTTTACATAGTATACACACATAGGAAGCAACCAAAAAATTTTTGAAAATCCTTAAATTAAAATTATTTGACTAAATCGTACCATGTCCCCAAAAAACTGAAATATTTAGATAGGAAAACACAGTCTAAGAATTTTAAATTACACATTCCTTTTTGCGTAACTGATAGCAAAACAGTGAGAGATGACAAGGCAAAACAAATAGATCCGTAAAAAACCCCTATTGTGTCAAAAAACAGAAAAAATGATCTATAATGCACATAAAATAAAATATTATACATGGATTTAATCAAATAATGAATTTGAAAAATTATTACTCAGTCCATTTTTTTATTAAAAAAAAACTATTTTTCGTTATCCAGAGCACTTTAATATTAAACGTAATGCGAATACCAAAAGAAAGTTTAATGTTTCTGCATGCCAAAAAAAAAATTAATATTCTTGTATAAAATGTCCGAGTGAGTATTTTTCGCTCTATATAAAATAATAGCTACGTTAAGTATTAGGAATGATGGATGGTGAACACCTGGAACACTCTTCTCCATTTTTCCGGAAATGTTTTTAATTAAAGCGTTAATGGAAAAACCATTTAAGAAGTGTGTTACGTAGCGCAGCGAAAAAAGGGAACATCGGAGTCTCCCCGTTATTTACTGGACTAAAAATAAATCTTAGATACTGGGAAAACTTGTACCGTGCCCGGTTTCTTTTTTTCATGCTTAATATTAATACAACTATAATGCGTGTATTGATTGCTAGTATTTTTATTTAAATTGCAATGAGCTAAGAGTGTAAATATCAAATGATACATAGAAGGCAACAATTTTTATAGTAGTGGCAATATATAAACTAATGTATTCTCGTGTATATAAAATTCTTTTTTTCTGTTTTTATACATCTGAAAGATAACATTGATTCAAATTTTATACTTAAGTGTGATTCTAGTAGCACTATTGAGAACTTGCAAATCAGGGTTGCTTTAAATGCGTGCTGTAAAGTTCATGAGTGCTATTCGTTTGTGAAATTTGACGTATTGAATTGATGTTAGCCAAGAATGCCTTTAAGGAGATGAAGAAGTCCACGATATTGTAAAAAGACTAGGCCGGGATGTATCCACTGTGCATGATTTTTGGAAGCAGTGGTCAAGGTTTAGTATTGCCTCAAGAAGACCGGGTTTCGGGCGTCCACATGGTACTACTGAGAGTGAAGATCGGCGTACGGTGTAGCACATCGTACTGCGTCTGCAGCAGTGAAACAAGAAACTGTTACTTCAAGGACAGCTCCGACGTAGGTGGCCTGAAGCGTGTGTTCCATTGATTCCAAGTCTTTACCATTTGTGACGCCAGTAGAGTCAAGCCAGGGCTCATGGGAGGACGCAGTGGAGATCTGTTGTTTTCTCAGATGGAGGCAGGTTCTACCTTGGTGCCAGTGATGACTGTGTGTTAGTCAGACGGAGGACAGAGAATTGCCTATAACCAATCTGTCTGCGGCCTAGACACACTGGAATATACCTAGATACATTGTATATGGGGAGCAATTACCTATAACTGCTGAACCATACTCGTTGTTATCCCAAACACACTGACTACAAATTTGTACGTCAGTTGGGTAACTCAACCTGTAGTACCATACCGCAGTCAAACTTCACAGCACGGAATTACAGCAGTGTAACTCCGTACCGCAGTCAAACTTTCAATATTTGTGACCCAATTTTCAACCGTAAATTTCATTGCGCCTCCCCCATACAATAAGAATGTATTGAATTCCATAATGTTGTTGTTGCTAATTCCACCTCTCTGACGTAGTCAGATCGAGGCCCACGAAATTTATCATGGCATCGGGCTATATTGTACGCCTGCCGTTAGCCATAGCTTCGAGCACTATGCAGGTGTGACAGTACGATTTGGCTCTATTCCACCCCAATTTTGAGGGAGAACACCCTGGGAGTGACCAGGGGCCTCCCACCTCTCTTCCCTTCCATCACCCTCACGAGAGGATTTGCGGCTCAAAGGCTATTTAGAGTACCCCCATGCCGAAGGCACTATACATTTACAAACATCCATGCCTTCTCCGGGATTCGAACCCAGGCCCTACGGCATAGCAGTCAGCGTTGCTATCCACTATACCGGATGGGCGATATTCCATAATGTACTTTGACTGAAGCTATACAGTATGATTGTAATTATAAACGGTACAAATTATCAAGTTAAGTATTAAATTTTGAAAATATTTTCTTGCATGACATGCCCATGGGAGTAATTAGTAATTATTAAACTTGTTCTTAACTTAGGATTGATAAATTAATTATCAAATACATTGAGCAATACTGATACATTTACAGATATATTATATCATTATAAATGTGTATTCCGTTCTTTATTATGTCAGAATGTGTTTTCTTTTGCCTCTTTTCAGTAAATTAATATCTTTTAAAAATAAACTTTTTTTTCGAGTTTTCGATACGCTTGCACCCCCTCTCCCACATAGGGTTATCACCCCCCACCCCAAATGGGGCGCACCCCACAATTTGAGAAACACTGCCATACTACAAAGGGACATTCATCACTTGTATGACACAATGCATGCTCGCTATCATTAAAAATTCTGGAGGCTCATCGACTATTAATGTAACAGCATTTCACATTTCAAATGCATTTTTTTAGCTGAAATTCATTTGTGATCTTGAAAATTTAATCAATTAAACGTGTTAACTACACACTTCGATTGTCCAAATTTCATTACTACACAATAATCTTTTCCCCACCAGTGTATCTTTCATATTATTCAAGAGCAGCGTTGATACAAACCTACGCTTACTTACACCGAGGAAAATACAGTTTCAAAAAAAAGAAGTTTAACCTTTTGGAGGTTAAAAAACACTGACTATAGATTTGACAACTATATAAAGCATTTTTGGTATTATAATTATTGTTTTTTGCTTATTATTTGTTGTTGTTTGCATAAAAGGTAAATTACCAAATGGTTTTTTATATAAAAAATAGATTTATGCTGTATTATACGTTATTTGTAACACGCTTTTATAAGCTTCACTTGTATGTAACGAAATCTTTTTACCACTTTAAATCAATTTTTACCCATTTAAAAGTTCATATTAATTCGAAATTTTGCTTAGTTTCCGAGGACAATACAATAAATAATTTAATAACTTTGTTCTATTTTCCTGATCAGGATTAGTGATTTCTCATTTTCAGATCCAATCCGGCACCTGGCGACTAATTTTAGATCCCATCCCCGCATTAGGTGACTAATTCTAGATTTTACGATAAAAAGATTAATTTACAACTTAGTTCGGTTAACTATAAAAGGGTGTTTTTTAGTTTTTTAAAACTATAACTTATTTCTAGAATTTTTTTTGTGATCATTAAACCATATATCTTTCTTCACTAAATTTTAAAACATTCAGCAAATTCTTATAACAATTCCATAGTTCATTATTATTATAATGATTTATATATATAAGGTTTTTGCTAAATAAATCTAAAACACTACAGATGCATTTCTATCATCGCAAATGAAGTATATATGCCTAGTTTAAAATGAAACACTCTCTTATCTAAGGAACCGATACATATTTTGGAAATGTTGCTTTTTTATTCATTAACATAATGGTTGCTGATTGCGTATAAACTAGTCTTACATTTTATATGCAACCTATTGAGTTCTATACTGAAGCACAACATTTGCATAACATAGTTCTCACCTCTTAGAGAATTTAAAACGTGTATGTCATGTTTCTCTTTCAAAAGATTCATTACTCAAGTGTTTAAGAACAAAATGAAAATTCTGGAATATAGTGGAAATAAATGATTCCATGCACATTTTATCTGAGTTTTGATTCTTATTGTCGGAAAAATGGTCTTTAGAAATTTTTATTGGTAAAATATATGTGATCATAATGATATTTAACGTATCTTTATTTCTATATTTACTATAGTAAAGTTTATAGCTTGAAGTCTTTTGTAAATGTATTATTCCATAGATAAGTGCATTGAATTGTTTGAGTTTTTTTACTGTTTACTGGTTATGCGACAGATTGTTTGTATTGGAGTATTCCTAATTTTTCTATGCGTTTGTATGAATTTAGTGTGCATTTTTTTTATTTATGCAAGCTTCTTAAGATAAAAATGAATAGAGAAAATTTCCATATGCTTTGATAGTTGAAAACAAATTTATTGAAGAATTTCAAGAAGCCATTGCAGATCATTGAAGTTCACAGGTGTAGATGAGTCATAAGTATAACCTACCGCTTGAGTTTTGAATAGGACAAGATATTTCGTTATCTTACCCCACTCAAAAACATAAGGGATATTCTAAGACATTTTATAATTTACTCTCTTTCTAGAATGAAGTGAGGTTTATTATACGTATGGTTTTGCAGGAAATTTTATTTTGAAAATTTGGAAAATGTGACATATTGTCGGAAACAAATGCGTAGCGATTTTTATTTTGAAACATTTTCTAATGCTTTATATTGTTTGGAAACTGTGAAAACATACCTCATGCAGCAGAATGTAAAAGATGCAGCATTTTTTTCTCAGCATAAAGTCGAGAAAAAAAAGAACTGTTTCGATTCAGGAATCAAAATGATTGTCAAAAATCTATTAGTCAGTACTTTAAAGTTTTAAACTATTTGGTGCATAATAATTCGCTCATGTTTTTAACAACTGGATAAAAATTGTTTGATTTCTAACCATGGATATTTTTTGTGTAGTTCCCTATTATAAAACTTCCAAAAGGTGAGTTCAAAAAATTTGTATTTTTGGCACCCCGATATTACGAATAACTCCAATTTAACTAATAAAATGTTCTGTCCGGTTGAATTCGTTACATTGGAATCCAACTGCATTTCTAAATGGAATATACTGTACTGTTAGAGAATTAGACTGCTTTAAAATTGAAAAATTTTTGGTTAAAATGTTTAAGAACCCTCACTAAACTCCATGATAGCTTGTCATAGGCTCTCTTATTCTAGAATAATCACACTACCGCAATAAGAGTTTAAAACTGATTAAAAACCAAAAAGAAATTTGTGGAAAAATTGTAAAGCAAAGGAAGTAAATAATTATAATTTGTCGTTAATTTCGAGTAATTTTTGATATTGAAGGAGAGATATAGTATGTAAAACCCAAACAAATTATACATCCAATAATTCTTTCAGATAAAATTCAGATTTTTATTATCTTTGAAATAAATTTTCTTCAATTTTAGTATTTTTTATAATTACTGGGATATTTTTAATTTATATATGGTTTGTTACATAAATAATGCTGTAATTATGGTTATCGAATAAAATAACCACTCTTTACCCTTCCATTGCTGTTATAAATGTTAATACGTTACTAATATCACTTAAAATTAGATTGTCACTAAATAACCCTTTACGCTGTATTGTCACACAGATCAAATGTAAACATTTACAGTTTCATGTATTGCGTCCATTTAAAATTTTCTAATTCAATACAGGACAATACCACCAAACAAATCCCGAATTATCGAAATTCCCTCCCCCAGCGCCTATACAATTCCCATTTTATTCAATACCAACCAGACACGGTTACGATTAAAGTTTATCCTCTCGTGAAACATTGTCGCCGAGAGATAACTCGCGGACAGAACATTAAAAACAAACCGACAAGCGCGTCATTATCGGCTTATAATTTCGAAGCAAGCTCGCGTGGAACGCCATTAAACAACAGTCGGCCATTGTTCCCCCATAGGTGCTCCATTACGACGAACGGACATTTTCAATGGATCCGGTAATCTAGTGCTTTGCGATACTTGTTCCGATTGCATTCATCAGCAGAGCAGGACCCTCTGCTTACTGTTGTCATTTCGGGGATTAGGACTCCCTGGTAAAATTGATTACGCTTCCCAGTCAAACGATTGAGGTGAAGCCTGCATCTTAACAGATGCAAATACAGATACAATGGATTATTCAACATATTCCTGTATGTGCGGCTGATATTAAAGGTAGGATTAATTCATGTTGTACGGAAATTGACGATTGGTGCAGAGAGGCTAGAGGGATATATTCGATACAATGAGATGGAGGTTCAGGTATCGAATTAAAGGTACTCCAATCAAATGAATTTCAATATGTATTAAATTTCTACAGCTAAATTTGTTTAATATTTTGTTTTGCATTGCGATTGTGATAATTGAATCCTATATTTGATGCATTGATTTCTGGATGCTTTTGGTTTACAATTTGCAGCAAACTTATTGTACATTACATAATGTGTACAATCTATAAATGTATTATAGTATTATTCGAAGCGTGGCTCTTTGTAATGAGAATTAGTTATTGTTTCTATTTATATACATTGATATAAATATTTATATCTCTGTACATAATTAGGTTAACATTTCATGAATATCAATCGGGTATGACTGATAACCTGTCGCTTGCTGTGACAATATATACATTCGGGATACTTGTGCATCAGTAAGACATATTTTAATGTATTCCCCATCAAAGGTAATTGTCGCGTACATGTTATTAGGTAAATACTGTTGCAAATTTGAGAGGGGGAAATCAGCTGATAAAGCCAATTATTTGAATAATAACAAATTTATTAATGCAAAAGGACAAGCAGATGACTACACGAAGACGTATTGACGCATATACACAAAGAAATATTATAACAGATTATTTAAAAAAGCTTTACATTATAAAAAAGCTGTACAAACTTTACGGCTGTCCAAACAATTCCACCAGCAGGAACTTAGACAGGTTAAGTTTCTGTTTTATCGCAGTAAGCCCACACGATTGAACTCTTTTTGAACTATATCGAATTTCATATTACCTCATGGGAATTTTGTACAAGGGCTTACCCAAGAGACTTCTCGATGATTCATTGGCAACATCATATTTGTCGCCAGCGTCGATAAAGTCGTCAATCTGGTAACCATAGTCACATCCTCGACACCTTTTGTATTAAGAATTATACATACTTATTCAAATTCCTTCTGGGAAGCGATCTTTGTCTGTAAAACTATTTTGCATCAAGGGAGTGTTGTCGCAGGAAAAACTTTATACGTGGTGTGTTTCAATACATGATTGAGAAACCAAAAGCAGCAGCTTGTCATTAACAGTAAAGAGTAACATTGTTTTTCTTTCAACCACCTGCTCCAATGCACTAGACTTGATGAATACCTAACTGACGACGTCGTCAGTCACTACTGGGAGTCTCGGTGTCAAATGGTCAAAAAGCCAAGCACGGGAGTTGGATAAATAAATTAATGTGTGAATAGTCATCCTTTTAAAAAGTTATCAAAATGAGATACATTCGTTTTTTACTATTTTTTAAGGCGAACGTCACGAAGAAATTGTAAAATTTAAATTATCACTCGTAATACCAGTCCCATGCTCATAATTGTAAGGAACACTTCTAAGAATAATGTATCAAATTATTCAGACATTAAAATTTGTAGTAATATAACTTTTTTAAAATATCGAGAGAAGTGTTTTTAAGAAATTAAAAGTTTAAAATAATTGTTTGCTTAAAAATGGTATTTTTTCCCCTTCTTTTTTCCACGTAAGTTCAAATAGGGTATATGTAAATATTTTCATTAAAGGGGACTTAGTACGATTTATAAAAATTCTGATTCGATGGTTTTTGAAAAAAACGTTTGATTGCATTCAATATTTCTATTGCATGTAAAACAGTTTTCTTCCTCAAAATAAAACAAAAAGCCTACCATTTAGTTTTTTAAAAGAAAAACTACTCTTTCTTCAATAATACACATATGCAATTTCATTAACGAAATTGGTTAAACAATGCATAAAAAAAATGTAGGTATGGGTTTTGTGATAACATGATTGATATTTGTAAAATATTTTTTATTCGAATCCTTATTGAAAATTCTTTGAAAAATGTATAGATTCTAAATTTAATTAGTTTTTAAAGAATAAGTAATGCTTTGATTCAAAAATGCATATCAGAATTTGTAGCGTTGATTGAAAGCAATACCTAGAAAATATATCAAAGTATTTGTCTTAGCATTTAAAAGAAGATAAATTAATTATTTTCCGTCTGAGATAAATCAGCTTAAAGTACTAATTTGTCATTGGGATGTGAATAAAAACAAGAATAATAACTATCATAATTCAGTTTTTTTTTTAACTTAGAATTTTCAAGTTTTGGGATATTATAAAAAAAATATATATAGAAAACAATTTTACCTGAAAAATTTGAGTTAAATTTTTGATAGATTTTTGCCAATTGAATCATACAGTGTCCCCTTAAATATATAAATAAAAATATAATGTACAAAAAGTACGCTGTCTCTCCTTTAAACAAACTTAAATAAAAATACATTTTTTTTTATACATTCACCTATATGATAAGTCATATAATTATTTGTTGCAGTCTCTGATGCTTACACCATCAAAAAAAAACTTTTTTAAAAACCCTTTAATTAACAACACGTGTGCATAGTAGAATATTGACTATTAAATTGGCAACATCGATAGAATCCAGTCCAGACTACGGTTACAGAGAGATCTTTATGGAATGGGGGATAATTAATCGATTACGGTATAGGAACTTTCCGATAAAGTCATATATATATAAGATTACTGTAGCCCAGTCTATATATATAGACCCGGTTATAATTAAAGCATCGATTTCTTTCAATCTTTATTTGGAACAGTGCCAAAGATGTTTGGCTTGTCTTTGAATAGACCGAGTCTTTCTTCGGTGTGGTTTAGTTTGACAGGGTTATTTTTAACGTGTATTTGCTTTGTTGCTTTATCAATCTTTTACTTTGAGTAGCTTTAGTGTTGAAATATTGGATCTTTTTCTATCGTATCTTGTTTTTAGTGCATTATCTTTTCTTAATATTATGCAAGAAGAGAGGTTGTAAATGGTTATCATTTGTTTTGAGAAACAAATGATGATAATTTTTAATCTTTATCCATCTCTCTCTCTCTTTGTATATATATATATATATATAAGGATAATTAAATTAGATCTAAAATTACATCGCTAGTCCACTTCTAACTTTTATTTTCCCGTTACATCTTCAAGTATTAGATTTATTACTCAGTTCGGGAATGCAGAACACATGGCTTAACAGAAGTTTGCCGGCTCCGACCATTAATTTTTATTGCCTAATGTGTCATACTTGAATTCTGAAGTATATCTTCTTCAATCGGAAGCGTACTTGAAGAACATATGGCTTCTGAGGCTTCCTATTCATATGGTTAACACGTGTCCGTCTCTCTCTCTCTCATTTCAAAACAGATTACAGAATGATCTTATGGAATAAAAGTGAGTATTAGTGAGAAAGAATCCATTAGTGATAGGGAGTTAGAATGAACACCAGTCATAATCAAAACAAATACAATTTATTAGTGTTTTTATAAGTCCCACAAACCCAGAAAAGGAAATGCACATATATTAAGTATAGAAGCCAAACCAAGGAAGATTAGATATTTAATTATAAGTAGAAACGCTTACGTTTGGTAATAATCGTAACTTCTAGCTCAAATAATCGACTTCTGGTCGATTTGATTCTATTTCCAAAATATTCCTGACTGAAATGTCAGTTATCAATTTTATATATATTAATTAACTAATCGACGAGTCGCTTTCGACTAGCTTTCAACTACTTTACGTTAATCACGAGCTTCTAACATCTAACCTTCCCCTTTCTCTGTCTCTAACCTAAAAGTTAATGCTTAAATATACGATATGATTTATATATATCGAATCTTCATCGGGATAAGTTTTTAATTGAGCAATATTTAAAGTAAAAGAATTTTCCAAGAGGATTAGTAAGAGGCATGCGAATAGACCCGTTACAAAGTGTAAAAGATAATTCTACATCAAGTTTAGAAATTCAAGCTCTGACCTTTTAAAATCAAAAGGTTAGAGTAATAAGAATGTTGCTCAATGCAGTAGAGTTTAGATATCAGTTTGCTCATAGCAGTGTATATTCATGCAACATTCATTAAATACCTAGTGAAGCGATCGAATAATAACTAGAATTAGATAAAGTAGTTTGCATTATAAGTTAGTTTATGGCAAGGTTGTTTAGATCTCACTTAAAATCATATTGAAGTCGTAAAAGATGTTTTATATTCATCAATAATGGAAGTGAAGCAGTATTCTAGTAGTGATGGTCAAGATGAAAGTTAGTCCTCATTTTACCAAACCGCTCATGCGGAATTATGGGAACTATTTCATGTTTTTTTTTTAAATTGTGAATCATTAGATCATAACTATATCAATCTAGTACAGTAATATCTCAACTTACGTAAACCAGGAGTTATGCAATTTTCAAATTTCGACAATTCGTCTTTTGTTGGATAAAAAATTGGTAAATTGATTGAAGAAGTTGTCGATATTGCCAGACAAATAAATTTAGAAGTGGATAGTGGTGACGTTCAAGAACTGCTGGACTCCCCAAATCAGGAGCTGACAATTGATAAGCTCATAGAAATGCATGAGAAAGAGCAACACATTAAAGAACTAGAGTCTTCAGACCAACTTTCAATCAGAAGATCGAATGACGGTTGGGAATTTGACAGAAGGACTCAGCTTAATTGAAAAAGGGTTAAAAATTTAAGAAAGTATAGACTCCAACCATAAGCGTAATTTTTGAATGAAACAAAGATAAAAAAAATTATTACCATGCTACGAGGAAATTTTGAGGGAGAATAAAAAGTATTTGAGCTGGCAGACTACATTTAGATTTTATGAAACCTTCTACCTCACAAAGTAACATCAATTTGTGATTTTGTATTTGTGTTATCTAAGACTTTATTAAACATTTTTTTTCTAAATTATTATTTTCTTTCGTCTCCGACCCTTAATAAAGATAATTTGTATGTATTTAAGTGCGAGATCTTACCCCGACTGACATGGTTATAACTCCGTCCCACCTATCGCGTAGGTTCGGGTTTTAATGTATTTTCTAGCCGTGTAAAAGGGCCTATGCACACTAAATCTGTCAAAACTCTAATTCAGCGTTTCTCAAAATGTGAGGTGCACTCCCCTTTTGAGGGAGCGTGATAATCCTACCAGGGAGAGCGAGCATATCGAAATGTCGGAAAATAAAAGATTATTTAAAATATATTTTAATTTACAGAGAAGAAGCAAAATAAAATGCATTCTGACATAATCAATAATTTAGATCTTTCAAATTTTGTGAGATTATAGAAAAGTATATGTAGAATAATTTAGGGTAAAAAAATTAGATTTGAATTTTTGATCGATATTTGTCAATTGAATCGTACTGTGTCACCTTAAATATATATTAATATAATAGTTTATACTAAATTATAAATTTAAATATTTGAATTCGAATTCAATGTGTGCAGTTTGTGACGGATCTATACGTGTCCTTCCACTAACCTCTGGGGAATTCTTTTGGGCCAGTATTTTCAACCAATCTTCTCCGAAAGGCAGAAAGCGTGATATGAAAATTAAGTTTAATATATGTATTCTTTATTGAAGAGTTTGGGAGTTAGTGAATTGTGAATAGATTAGAAGTGAAGTAAATTGGCAGTGAAACGTATACGTATACAAAGTAAGAAGTCAGAAGTTGGAATATTAAGAAAGTGATTACATTAACTAGCGGGAAGTGCTAAAATAAACGTAAAGGAAATAGAAGACTGCAACAGTTCAGGTACTGTGATCTTAAATCAAGTCGATGTTTAAAAAGTTAAACTAATAGCGCGGTCATTAAATACGTAAGCTCTATATAAAGCTTTATTAAATGTAGATGATCTGCATGATTGAATATATTCTCCCTAACACAATCGCGTCTCTCTCCCGTTCTATTACTGATTTAAATTATCTTATTTGGAGTGTTATTTGTGTCTGAGTTGAATATAGTGATAAATAAAACAGTTGAAGTTCATGTCGTATGGTCATTTAGCTCTTTCCACACCACGAACCGGCTCACAGGGAAGAAGAAGCGTAAATATTTTATAAGTTTCTTTTGCACATTAAAAAAATCTTTCCCTCGAAAGATTTAATTTTCCATGCATTCACTCACCTACGCCTTAATAGCGATGTATTAAAAATTCTGAGAGCTTCTCAAACGTTAGGTTAACTGGACACAACGACCGATGAGGGAATCTTAGATACTCAAGTACTCGGAAGTGTCATCATACCACCAAAGGTTGAAGAGATGGACAAGCTTGCTATCTCAGGTAGCAAATTACATTTACTATTATTAAATAGTAAATGTAACTTATATACGTTTTTATAGTGTTTATATTAATGTATTATTTTATAGTAAGTGTAACTTTGGGATATATAATATAATTTATTATTTATATTTAGTCATTTTAATCTTTTCCTTTTTTTCCCCTTAACACAAATTTGCTAAATATTCTACCTGTACCGTTTACAACTGGCGAATTACCTAGATTTTTAATTTTAAATTTAAGAAATGCCTCAAAATTATCACTGTGTAATATCCTTGCTTTTTTTGAAGCTGTAAAACCGTACTTATTCAATTGTGCTTCAGACAGAAAATAATAATCAAATAACAATATTACATCATTAAATTTTTTAAAAATATTTTTTTTAGAAATTTTTAATATTTTCCCCAAAAGGCCCAGTTCACTTTTATTTTCGAGAAAATATTTAAAATCCAATTATGCACAGTATCTAGAAACCTTGACTCCTTTCTGTGTATCAATTTTCTGGACCATTTCTAATGGGCCCATCTATTTTAAGCGCTTTTTAAGGGTCGTTTAGATCTCGTTTAAATGAAATTAATTGCGCGTAAGGGAATTGAATTAAAAAAAGGGGCTAAATTGGTCGTTGATTTTTATTTCGCACTTTTTATTTTTTATATTTTTTAAATTAAAGGGCAATAAAATGACACAATTTTTGAGTTTGACTATGTGGTGTGCTTGCTCAACCGAATCCAATATTTAACGGTTTAAATGGCGTGCAATGCGTTACAGGAGAGTTTAATTGCTGCCCATTTGAACTTATCTATAGATGCTTAATGAGACATACTCTAAAATAAAATTCAAATAGATACTTATAATAATTTTTACTATTATATCTCAGCAAATATTTTATATTTCTGATAAATTTGTAATAGTTGGAGGGAATTGTTGAGGGGTTAAAGGGCTCTAAAATCAAATTGCGATAAGAATATTTTTAATTGTTTAATCTTTTACTGGGTGTTGGTTGTTTTCCAGAAATATTGTACTGAATAATGAACATTCTAGAATATTTTTTACTGAATCTTCTTATCCTTAACGAGGGGGAGTATACCCATTGTTTACGGGGACGAGTTTTAAAAAATAAAACCCTGACTTTGCTGTGGTTTAGTATTGACATTGATGTAACCATTTACAAATTAAATAAATTAACTCCAGGAAGTCTGAATCGAAGGAATTAATCGTAGATTATGTCGTAACATTCACTAGAGTTATGCTTAACGAGGAAGTAATTTTTTGAATGAAGGGAGAGATGAAGAAAATGTGTGTGCCGAAAATCCACCTACATAGTACGTAATTAAAAACTTGTTTAAGGTCATCCACTTATTGTTTTCCGATCTTTCCTTTACTAGGAAATACATATGTCAAAAATATACCACAAAATCATTTCAAACTCGAATTTTTTGAAAAAAAAAAATTAAGAGTTTTGAAGAAATTTTTTTATTATCAATATCTATCATTTTTAATTTAACTTTTATTCTTTAATTTTTTATTATTTGTTTATCTTTTTATTATTCCTTTATCTTTCTTATCATGCTTGTTTCAATCTCCTTTTTGGGAGCCCGCACATCGTTGCATCTTTATTTAAATTTCCCATCCCACTTGCGCACCATGGACAGGCAATATAGAGCCAGCTCACTCTCGACTCTCGACCAATAGCAAAGCAGCTATTTATCTACAGATCTTCATACACATCTCTAATTTTCCCATCTTTTCGCCGAGCAGATGTAGCTCCACCACCTTGTCAGTTACTCATCAACCAATCAGAAGGCTTGCTCGTATCAAGGACTAGACTCGTTATCTAACTCACTAAAAAACTTTATTTCGATATGGAATGAAGGATCGCTCCTCGATTCATGTTTTTAACGTCCACACCAGCGTATATAAATTCAATGCATCTGAACCGTTTCGTAGCAGTTTTATGCTGCTTGAGTGCTCACGCACTCACGGTTTTATTAATGAAGTGTAGTGTGTGTGTGCAACTGCCAATGAATATTTCACTTTTAGAAAATGTACTTTAACGTTTGCCTTGTTGAAGGGAACTGAAATTTTTTTCCATGGTGATACAAATTATAAAATAGTCAGTCTTGTATAACATTTATAAGGGAATTTCCTTAAAGTTTTAAACTACATTTGTTGTAAGATATATTTTTATTTTTTACTTCACACCCAAAAGGAATACACGTTTACAAATTCTTCGTGCAATATAGCAACATTCTTAATTCTTCGTGCAATAAAGCAACATTTAAATAAAATACTTATTAAACATAGCAATGTTATTTCGAGAATAATTGGAACACGTTTTAAAAATATTAAGTTTGAAAAGGAAAAATAAACAGTTGAAAAGGAAACTTAAAACGGATGCATGTACTTAAATTAGCATTATTATTATTAAAACAAATTTAATATTATTAATTTAAAATTAAAAATATACTTATTTTTATGGGAAATAAAAAATATAGTAATATGTAATTTAATTAGAATAATTTGCATAGTTTTTAACTTATTTATAGAGTTTTTTTAACATGACTGAGCAATGGTTGAATATAAGTAAAAATAATTATTTCTTTTTGAAAAAGTTAGTTTATAAAAAATTGTGAAAATGTGCTGTATATTTTTCGTCAGATACTAAATTAGAAATATGCATATCAAAATAAAAGATGCAAAATCCTTTTCATTAATTATTATCCATATTGTTATTCTTGCTAAAAAACGATTCTTAAATTTTAATTAATTTTTGTTAATGATATCGTAAAATACATATGCTTATTTTTTTTATTCTCCTTTTAAACGCGTTGATTAGTTTCTGAAAAAAAAAAGAATGAAATGTCGTTCTAAACTAGTCCGAATTTTTACTGGCTATAAATGAAACAAAAATAAATTAAAATTAAAAGTAAATCAAAATAGTAAAATAAAGGATTTTTTTTCAAATTTAAAATTTTTTTTGTTTTTCTCAAAGTTTATTTTGCCAGGCAGTTTTATTTTTTTAGGCATACATTAATTTTCCTCAATTTTAAAGATGCCCTTCTCAATTAAGAAGTATAAGGAATAAATGTTGCATCTCAAATATTTTTTTTAAAAAAAGAACTAATCATTTTGGTAAAGACCTCGTTTCAAGAATGCTTGTTTTGAAGTGAATAAATAGATGATAATAATTCTTATATAGGCGTAGCGTTTATAATTTTTTTTAATTCATAGGACCAGTTTTATATACATTGACAAGTTGACCGAAATTCCTTAATTGGTATCAATTAATATGAAGAAAAACGTACAAAAACTACAAGTTAAGGTTAGGCTACGCAAGACATGTGCTGCTTTGATCTTTATTTTTGATATAATTCAGTTGATAGCTGTATATATCAGGTAAAAATAAATACTTATTTTAAGGGGCTCAAAAAATGAGAGCTTCAGGATGAACAGATTTTCAAATCGTGTTTGTTAAATTATTTAATATTTATTTATAAAGCAACTTGTGGTACTTAAATTACAAAGCATACAGATTACTTATAAATTAATAATTCTTTTAATATGTGTTAAAATAATATGTCTATGACTCAAAGTTATAATATTTTTTATTTATGATTATTTTCAAAGTGTTTCGATTTTTATTTAGCATGATTTTAATACGATTACGAAAATTTGTTGTTGATAACCAAGACATATAACTGATTGACTTTTAAATGTAGATTTTCTTCGTATTAATCTTTCCTGAATGTTATAAAATATTTCTTTTATTATATTTACAAGACGTGAAACACACATATTATACTAATTGTTACCCAGCATCTTCTCTGAATTTTTTACGATGTTGTATGACAATTGATTGTTTTTAAGTTATTGATATCTAAGCCCTAGCTTTGAGCTTTCGATTCCATTCAAAAAATTCTCATAGCTCTCGCCTCTTGTTTTAAAAGAATGACTCGAACTCTAAAACGGAATTCTCTACGCTCCTATGACCCTTCCTCTTAGAGTAGATATAAGCAAAACCCATTTTCAGTTGATCTCCACTAAACGAAAGAAACATGTTTGTCGAGTGTCAAGTCTGTAAAGGCCTTATCACTCGTACACGTTTGGAGCAACTTTCCACCCAATTCCTCACCATTTCTACCTAGTTGCCATAGCAATGGCTTCGAACAACTTTTCCCCACTGAGCTGAAAAAGTTGTTCCAAATAAAAGTGGCTTGAAATTCCAGCCAATGGGGTTCTTCGGTGCCCCTCGTTATGCACAAAAGGGCTATAATGATGGCAGCTTCGGTTTCGTCAAATGCATCAGATATAGCTTATAATATTTTAATTGTGTATAATATTTTAACGGCGTATAGTATTTTAAGCACAATGGTGCTCCATTTCTGTTTACGACCATCAACAAAAACACGAGCGAAATAAAAGAATTATTATTGGATGTTCATTTTCCGAAGCAGAAAAATCCGCGAGTTATTTTTCAATGTAAAGATAGAGCACGGCTGACGTCAGAGCATGCCATTTTGTTTACGGCAACTCTTCACCCTCAGCTGCGTAAAAAATTCTCCAAAATGTTTGCTCCAAATATGCATGTGTGATAGGACTTTAAGCCTGATTGTTCGAAAACTGGAAATATTTTAATCTGTAACGGCCTGTAACTCTTTTGTGGAGTCATTTTTCATAATACCGGTTCTTACCGGCTCTGTACATGCATATCCAATGTCAAGTCTCTAGAATTAAAAATTCAAAAGCGGAAAGTTTTTTTTATCAATAATTCTTACGCAAGTCCCCCTCAAACCTTCTTTGGAATCAATTTGAACAAAACTCAGCAAAAGTAACATCCGTACTAAATTTCAAGTCTTAAGGTTTAATATATATATATATATATATATATATATATATATATCTTGGTGAATGAGTAAGTCGCTATACCCCAGAGATAAATGGCGATTCGCTGTAGTGCAACAACCAATCTTTCAACATAAACTTCCTAATAAGAAAGTCCGAAATGCACACTTTTTTGCCTTCTTTTCTCGCACACTAGTGTTTATCAATTTAATATCAATAATTTAATAATAATTAATTTATCAATATTAATCAATTTAAATCTTTCATTTTACTTAATACTTTGAAGAACAACACGGAGCGTTGTCTTACTCAATCACAAATTATCATTTCTACGAATAAATAAGAATCATAAACGCCAATCTGTAAGAGAACTGTTACTTTGTCTTCCTTTTAAAAGAAAAAAAAAAACTAAGAATATAGGTGAAACATTTGAAACATAAAACGTATGTAATGCTCAATGAAACCCTACATTCCCATTTTTCCGAAAATGTTCCTTTTGTCCAAAACATTTCTCGCGAGCAATTGACGCTGTTTATTTTAATCGCATCCTCTCGGTTATTCTACCACCCCTAACGACTCCCCATTGCTCTCAGGTAAGGGTGGGAAATGTCGTTCGGGGAGGAAATGCCAACAAATTGCGACCTCCCCAGCACGTGTGTTCGAAATGACGCGTATTAATGGTCCGGGGGATGAGGTGGGGGTGAGCATTTGCCTGATGAGAGATCTGGTCGCTAGGCTACAATGGCACGGCACGTTTTGTCTCATCTATCATCGGCTGCGATATTGTCTGAGCGCCAATCATTGTTGTTCCAGTACGCTCCACTAATTCTAAAGCGACGGACTCTCGAATGCTGAGCTGTGCATGACATCGGCCATTTTTAGCCACTTTTAAAATTTTGGAAATAAATTGAATGAAGTGTGTATTGCAAAAGGGTATGAATATGTGTATTTCGATAAAACATGTAGAGTTTTGAAGTATATTCTTATGAACCTGATTTTTTTTTTATAATAAGTTCTTTTATAGTGAGCAATATAATAGTGTTGCTGTTGTTGTTTCTTACGCCACCAGATCTCGACTGCGCCAGATTCAGGACCACGAAATTCATCATGGCAAGGGGCTAGATGTACGCCTGTCGTTGGCTGTAGCCTTGAACACCGTTTAGGTGACAGTATGATTAAGCTCGGTTCGAACCCAATCTGGAGGAAGAAAACCCTGGGGGAGGGTCAGGGCTTCCCACCTCTCTTCCCCTTTTATCAACCTCACGAGAGGACTTGCGACTCTACGGCTATTAAAGTTGGGGGGTCTTTCGAACATGGACCCCCCGCCCCCTTGAAAAAGTTTTATGTGCGTTGCTCTACCAATGCAAATCTCTTTCTCGACACATTAATTTTGCTTCAAATTCACGTAACTTGTAACAGTTCTCACACAAACCGAGTATTCAATATTAGATGAAAAACCCTATTAAAAAGAAATCGTAATTTTCTAAAAACCATTCATTCGTAATTTTAATAATACATGCTTCAAAGCGTTACATCACTTTTAAAGTAAATATTATATTTAAAAATGATATTGCCATTAATCCATTAGTAGTTTAATAGTGCTACATCTTTATGATCTTTCAGGTACAATTTTAGAGAAATAATTGAGTTTTAATTGTTTATTCTTTCCAAATATGTTAATTATTGGAAATGATGCATTATCTCTTTTCGCACAACAACTAAATTTGATCACGAATTGGAATTCTAGTTTCTTGTTTCAAACTCTAATTCTCAAAGAATTATTTGTTCCAATTTGAGAATGGCCGCCTCAAAATTATTGAAGTTTGAGATTTCACTGTACATATAACCTTCCGTACTTATAAAGGATGTGATAGTTAATCAGGGAATGCTATTTTATGTTTTTCTTTTTAGTATTATATAAAACTGATATACATTATCTTCCGGTTTTAAAGCATAAATTGTTACTTGTATGTTCTTTTTTTTCCTTGGCATTTATCCAGGTTTTTTCATTGGATTCTTCGTATCGATTATGGAGTTCAATTTTTGTAACTATTTAGTATTTCTGTCGTGTAGTATCTAGATTACCTTATTCGTGAAATGTTTTTGATCTATATTCTAACGTCGTAGGGAGGATTTATGATAGTTTTATAATTAGTATCCAATACGTATCTTTTGGCAAGGTCTCCAATTAATACACATTGTATTACATTTTGCTTCTTTTTTACTAAAAAAATCCAATGCAAATAAGATTACATAATTATGCATTATTTATCTATAAAATGATTTAATTTTTATAACAGATTTATAAATATGATATTTTATAGCTTTCTTACATGGTATTTAATGATGAATGGACTATATATTTTTGTTAGTACCAGTTGTTAGAATCTTAAATGTTTAATGAATTATTTTAATAAAAAACTGTAATAAAGGCTTTTTTTTAAAAAAATCTAAGAACAGAACATTTAATACTAAAAAAACCTTTTTAGACTCTAGACTTTTAGCTCCAATATTAAAAAATTGAAGTGGATATTAACCTTAAATGCTATTTTTTTCAGTTTATAAATTGTGGTGGGGAAGGATTATTAGAACTTATGACACAAGAGTAAAATCTATTTGAGCTGCCTAAATATTTAGTTAAAGTATAGTAGCATTTTTTAAACAGACTCAAATTAAGAGACGAATAATGTGATATAATTCAGATATATTTAAGAATTAAAACTCATTAAAATCTAATGAAAAATGCTACAAAGTATTAAAGTTATATTCTCACGAAAAGAAATGTTGATAAAGCCTACTAAAAGTATTTAAATCTTACTATGGCGGGAAATTCTTCTATTCGTCCTTATTTCATGTCATATATCTTTATAAGACTTCGAAATGGGGAGAGGGTATCAAAAGTATTGTACTCTTTCAACTTTTATGAACTTTAAAAATTATTTACCAAAAATTATCAGCGTACATTCTGGTTTTCCGTCACTTTTTCATTTTTATTACAAACTTATCCGTAATATTCTTAGAATTATTAATAAAATGAAGAAATGTAATTTTTATTTCCAAAAAAATATATTCTCTATTTTTAGCGCAAAGTGTGCGGTTTTCTTCTTGAAATGGTTTAATTTGAGTTTAAAATAATATTACTCTAAAATTACTAAGTTTCTAAGGGAATTTCTTGATATTTATAAAAGTTTCCTTATCTTTAAGGGCTTTTTTGAAATCAGATTGTTATAAAAAGAATTTGGAAGCTCAATTCCTTTCATGGTAGTAATTTTACCTTTCAAATAATCAAACAATAAAAAACACAGTACAATTAATGAAAAAAATCTCGCGAGACATAACTTAAAAATATGTATTGACAAATAAAATTTCATATTTTAACTGTACAATATTTAATTGTCGTATTAATTCTATTAATTCGAATATTGTTATGACTGGAACATATTTAGAAGCAATCTGTTAGTATCGTTTGAAATAAACATGCTTGTTTTTTTTTAAATGAAATGAATTTCGATTTTTCTTTTTTCGGATTAAACTTGCATTAAAATTATAGCATAAAGATTAATCTGAAATTATATTCTTAAGAAAAATCCTGTTTTAATTTAAAGTACAGAGAAATTCTTTTGTTTAATATTTTTTTTCATTAAATCACGATAATTTTCAATTTTATGAGAAATTCTAGCTAAGATTCCGCTATTTTAAAAAGAAATTTTAACTTTTAAACGAATGAATCGGGAATTTAAATACTCAGAGTTTGAAGTAAAAACTTTTTTAATTTTTTTTTATCCGGCAAGTTCAACTCCTTTTATGCACTTAAAACGAAACCAATATTTTATTCTTACTTGAATTTATACTCTTTCTTTTATATTTAAACTACTTATATTCTAGTACTGTATCTCAAATTCTTCTGTTGTATTGGGTTTGGAATGTATGGTTTAGTAAGAGAATTTGGCAACCGTATTTGATAGAAGTAGCTATATTTTTATTTGCTATTCACGCAACTCGTAGTAGTCTAGTTCAATTTGTTCCAAGTTTCTGGAAGTCATTTTAGTACAGATCTGTCGTATATATATCAGTATATTTTGTCTTAAATTCGTCTCTGAAATAATATTTTTTATGCATACACACATCTAAAAGAATTATTTTTTGTTTTTATTTTTTAATGAAGTTTTGTTTTAGGAAATTTTGTTTTAAACTTTAAAAGCTCTTTTAAAGGATAGATAAAGTAATATTAAGGTGATATGGAATGTTTTAATAATAAATTTGATTGGAAGAAAAAGAAATGCATATTATATAGGCAATCCCAGGATTATTAGGACAAACTTATGAGAAAGTAGGATATGTCAAAGGATACAGATATGCATAGAAACCCATGATTGGAAACGTTTTCACAAGAACATTGAAGAAATGGACCTGCATTACTGTAGTCATTTGAGCTGCCATCTCCCGCAGATAAGCATGAAACGTTTTACGAACACCAAGCTGGCAAATATGCCCCTGATTTACGGATTGACTGAAGGAAATGCATGGCCAGGAGAAAGAGATTGTATTCCGAAACGTACTGTGGCGTCGTGGACTCGGAAACGTGTTTCGACGCTAAGCTAAACATTAAAAATAATTTTTATTGTTATCTAAATAACTGTTTTATTGATTTCCAACATTCAGAATTTCACTAGGAAGGAAAAAAATGAAGAAAGTCTCTTTCATGTGTTAGTCCTATTTGTCCAGCCGGTTGTCTTTGTATCCCCTCCTCACTTCTTCTCCGGTCATTGGAACTTCAGGATACGGAGAATAAACAAAGAAATATATAACCAAATTTTTCTACCACGGGGCACTCGCTTCGCGCTTTCTTCTTAGTCCCTAGGATCAAAGTCAGGAGCCTCCAGCATCCCTCTCTCTGCCCCTCGCCACCAGGCCTACACGTGAAGAGAGATCGTTTCCGTCCAGAGGGCACTTGTCCCCACAATTTCTCATTCCTCCCGATCAGGTCACGTTCGCCTTTTTCCGCAGGATATTGTCTCGGGAATCCATCCCTTTTCCACGTCAACCCTTTTAAATTCCAGGGGCGGGTCAACTTCACACACCTCGTCAACTCCCATTGGCAAGCCTCAAGGTTTTGCACCTCTTTCTCACTTGCCCACCACTCATGCAGGCAGAACAATGGCTCTGGTCCCTCTCAAAGGTTTCCCCCGACAAGGGCTTGTCTGACATCTGGTTCTCAAACCAACTCTCCGCCGTTTCCTCTTTTGATGTGACCCACCGCCGTTCGCCGAGGCGCCAACCTTTTAAGACAGATAATCACTGCCTATGGACGCGCATAATATAGCTATGCTCAGCCCATAGTGTTAACAGTCACACCGGCGTCGGCAGTCCAGATGTCCGACAAATGACAGTAACGCCTAAACCACGTGCTCTCTAGATGTATTATTCGTCTTGTATAGGGTGTGTTTTCTTCTTTGTGTCTACGTCACAGTACCCACACAGAAATGCACCAGATTGTCGTATTTTACTAATTTGCATCACAATTTGTGTGAAAGTAGATCATAACGAGAGGACTCGAACTCCCAGGATGGAACAAAATGTCTTGGGTACCGTTTGAAATAATCCGAGTACTAGCTACGAGCCGTCGCTGCTGCCGTTGTAGGATCTCAGAGAAGTGCTCATCGTGCTTAGTAACGTGATGGCTTGCCCCCCCCCTACCATCTTCAAATAGGACCGTCACTGTTCTGGATCTGTTTGGAAGAATAGCCTGTACTGCTGAGAATATCCTACAAAATCCAGGTGTATTTGAGAGTCCACCAATCTATGGTGCAATGAATGCATTGCTACCAATAGTGGAAACTTTCAACGTCTTTTATGACATTTTCGCTAATCACAGCACATTTCATACCTTTGACCAATAAACATTTCAGTTGATTTCAGTTTTGTGTCTTTTCGTTTCTTGTGCCTGTCACACTACTTTACCATGGCGTTTTTGACCATGGGTTGCTATTCAAATCTGAATCCTTGTGTGCTCCACTGAACTGAGCTGAGCCAAACTCAGCGGCGCAGCAGCCCATGTGGACCAAGGCCTACTGCGCCTATCACAGCGTTCTTGACCTTAGGCGCTGGGGTGCATGAGCAGATGTTTCGGTTAAGTGGTCAGTGTGATTTCCCCAAACTCCCATTAAAGTTTGTTTCAATAATCCTGGTAAATCCTGTTCATTATGTTGTTTTTTAGATAAATGCTTATACATAACAGAATTACCTTTTAAAAAATAATTTTTGTGTTATTTCCTTCATTACGTATAAATACAATAAAGCTCGTATTTAATTCTTCAAAATTTTCAGAAGTGTTTGATCACTTACAGAAACATAAAAATATTTTTTGAAAATATTACATAAATATTTTAAGAAATAATTTTTAATTCAATGATATATATATATATATATATATATATATATATATAATTTATTAAAAATCTTACCTGTTTTCAATTAATGTCGGATGTAAACCAAGAACTTTAGCTTAGCTATAATAATTGCATGTTGCCAGAATATTAAATTAAATTCCAATTTTTAAGAGATCTTTTCATAAATATTACTTTATATGTTTCATTTTTATTCGATCCCCTTTCATATGTGTTTACGAGAATGCTATAAAAAGTATCTGAAATGTTTCCTTTAAAAGACGTAGTCTGCAAGTTTTAGTAAAATATTTTTATGTATTTTGTAACAATGTGGCAACACTTAGGAATTTATTTCATTTTATCGTCTGTGAAAATTCTCTTTTTATTAAAAGAAGACTTTGATTTCATTGATTTTCCAAAATGTCAAACGTACTTGAGCTAAGAATATGCATTAAAATTGATCCTGCAATTGAATTTCTCCAACAAACACATTTTAAATGTTGCAAAAAGTGTTTAAATAACTAAGAAATAAAAATTCGATACTTTTCCACCTCGCATCACAAAACTCGCCAGCATACTTTATAGGCGACAACACTCAACATGCACATTAAAAAAATGCTAATACATTTGAGTTAATTTAAAGAGATAAAAAAGACCTTATACTGATAAGAAAATGTCTCAATTCATTTCGAAATGTGGTGGTAAAAGGTTTACATCGGAAAGATTCCGTATGGAGTTGGTAGTATTATTTTTTGCGACTTTATCCCCAACGCCGGAAAAATGGAAAAATACCCGAAATTCAAAAGAAATTTTCAAAACTTAAGATAATGCCTAAGGTATCCCACTACTTGCGACAACTTTTTTTTTAAAAAAAAAAGGACATGTGAAGATTTTTTTGTTGTTTTTAGATTTGTTTTGTACATTTATGAAAAATATGCTAATATTAAAAGAGAGAAAAAGAAATTATTATTACTAAAATGGGTAAAAATGTACAAAAAATATCATAAACACGGCCCATTCTGTACCAAAGGTTTATAAACAAATTTTTAATTTTTTCAATCTAATGTGTTGCTATATTATTTAATTTTGAAATGACCTTCAGGATAAGAGATATTTTAATTTTTACAAAAATTAGAGCACCTCATCTTAGTCATTATATGAAATTGCTTAAAATAACAATGATTATATTGACATAAGGAACTGTAAATATTGCAATAAAACAGTGATTGATAAATTTGATTGCTAAAACACTTTTACTATTATACAGAAAATACACAAAAAATTTCAGTCAATTATTTCCAAAAATTTTTTAGCAATCGCTGGCTTCTTTTGAGCATTTTCAAAAAAAAAAACACATTTTGAGTAAAATGCGTTTTAAAGTATGACATCTTGCTTAAAGTAATGGCATCGGCTTTTACTAAAACACTTGTTTTTATTCTTCAGTCAATTATTTTCAAAACTTTTTTAGCAATCACTGGCCCCATTTGAGTATTTTCAAAAAACAAAAAAAAAAAAACACATTTTAAGTAAAACGATTTTTAAAGTATGGCATTTTGCTTAAAGTAAAGGCATCTGCTTTTACTAAAACACTTGTAGTTTTTTTTCTAGTGAACTGAAAATAATAAACTTGGTATTTTTATAACGCTGATAAGATGGCCTATAAAATAAAATCATAAGAAAATTGCCAATTTTTGGCAAAATTCACAATTTTAGGGCAGTTGGATACCTTAAGTGTTTTCTTTGGTTGTCATGAAGTTTCCTACTATTATGAATTCCTACCTACTGGCCAGGTGGTCAATTAAGGTGATTATCTGTATGCATTTTCCGTATGCTTTGAACTATTTGCAAGAAGCAACTAGGCGAAATCAGCCTTAACCGAGACGAGATAACTGATGTGTTTTGTTTTACGATAAGAAGGCTTCACACACAATGCTATTATTATTCGTGATTTTTTTGGCAAATCATTTAATAAATACGGCTCCAAAAGTTATACGTGACTTATTCCACTGTTGAGACTACCCCTTCGTGGCCGGTGTTTTTTTTGCCCATTGATGTAAGAAAAGAAGCCTTAGAATCCTAGAAGAGGCTTCACAAAAAAAGACTTAATTGCCTGTTTTGAGGATTAGAAAAAACTTTGGCAAAAGTACTTTGAAAACGAAGAAGATTATTTTGAAAGAGAAGTGTGATAAACCTTAACCAATACGTTGATAACTTTATGATACCATACTGCGTTCAGTTTTATCACAGTAGTATATATATATATATGGAAGTGCTGTAGCTCTTAAGAATAATATGTTTCAATAATTTTTTATTTTTAATCTTTAGTATTTTTGTATGGACAATTTTAAAAACATTTTTATTGATACTTTTATGCTTTTACTTTTTAACTTAATATACATAGTTTGAAATTATTTTAGTTGGTATTAATAGCTTATTTAAATATAATTATTATTCATCAACTTCGAATAAGAATTTTGATTATTTAATTTGGCAATTACATTTATTATTAAATGATTCATCATGATCTAAGCATTTCTGGAAGCACCTTTTGTTAAGTTACATTTTTAGTTATAGTAAATTTATAATCTCTAACCATTATTTTTATAGCATTCACGTAGTATTATAAACAGAAGGAAGAAAGGTTAACTAGTTTTAAGACTAGTTAAACCCCCTCAAAAAATTTTGTTAGTCAGCTTTGCTTCTAATACTGCAGGGCAACAATTTTAAATTTCCAAAATCTCAGCATAATTTTAGTTTCAATATTTAAGTCATCTCGGTCTGTAAACTTTAGTTTTATATATATATATATACATGTAATGACTTCTTCTAACTCTCTTTAACTTTACCCCGTTAAATTATTTCCTAGTTCTTTACACAAGACCGTTATAATCTTAATCTAATTGCTCGCGCGCATTTGCATCCAATCACGACTCCTGTTACAAAAGAGTCATACGACCTTCACCGCCAGTCTAAAAACTCGGAGCAGACGGTTACGCGCCCTCTTGTCTCTTTCGCTTCTGTATTTGCTTCAACATGTAGCCTGCTGCAGCTTGTTTTTGTGCTTTGTGTTGTGTGTGTATGTCCATTTGTGAGTATATCCATCAATGTGTCTTCATGTTAAGTGTTTAATAAAGAAGAATAACTTTTCCAAGACTGCCTCCTCCATAATAATGAAAAGGCATCATCAACCATCATAAATAGTAACCTTATACGTAAAAACCAACACCGGCCACGCTGTGAAAAATCCTTTACTAAATTCGTCGTAATCTCTACTAAATCCGTCATTTTCGTTATATATATTCAGTTAAACTAGCATCCTGCCATCATAAGGGCCACCCTCATTGACCAGTAAAATGGGTAAACACACGTTTATTTTAACAACACGGTTTGTTTTTTAATGAAAATTTATGTTATGATATGGTATTACACGGATAGTGATCAAGTGGTGATAAATAGTTTGTTTTTTGAATTCAAAAACAGTATCATACATCTAATTAATCTACGAAAATTGGCGAGAAGTCAGATAATAAAGGTGAATATACAAAATCTTAGCTTAAATAATTTTTTCTGTTCTTTTAAGCATTCTTTCAACAATACAGATAGAATTTCCCTGACGGAAATTTTATTATTTTTCTATTGGCTAATAAATATATTTTCATAATTTGATAATTATTTTTTTAAAAACATTACGTTGTTTTCAATTTTATTAGTATTCATCTAGAGCGGAAAAATATTCGGAAGAATAAACACAAATGATATTAAAATTCTTTAAAATTATATTCATAAATCAATATGCCTTTTTATAGACTATTATATTAAGTAATTTAAATAAACTGGTATCATTTGAAAGTAATACAGTAATAAAAACTCTTGTTCAGCATTGATATAAGTTCCTTACACGCGTTATCTATTGGTTTTGATACAAATTTTACAATAAGTAAATAGAGGTGCAGAATTTAAGGCATCAAATGGATAGATAATATAAAAACTATTTACCATTTTTTTAAAAAATATATCCTTGGAAAACAGAGCTATTTTTCAGTTTATAATTCCATTACGCAGAAATTATGTTGAGCTCAAAATACTCATGATCGTGGTGCGGAAATTTGGAGAGTGGTAAAATAACTCTGATGTCACTGCCGTCACCTGACCATATGGCTGCGTTAGGCCAATGTTTCTAGTCTCGAACTCGTACCCTTTGTGTCATGAGTGAGAGCCTTAGTACCACTGAATGTCCACCATGTAGGGGCCTGTTACACGTTAAATCTGTTGAGACTAAATTTTTTTTTTCCGTTCGTGTTGTGTGGTAATTTGAAGAGGTGGGCATTTCAGGCATTGTCACTTGACCATAGGTAAAAATTACGAGGTCCGTCTCCAGTCATTTTCGTATGATTTTATATTGTGACGTTAAAAATCACTTACTCACGTCACTTGACTGTGGTTCAAAATACTGAAAATTCAGATCCATTGCTCATAACTCACAAGTTTCTTTAAACTGCAACATTATTTAAAACAATCAACAATCAATCCTGTTATTTAAAAATATAATAATAAATTTCAATTTTCAATGAATTAAGAAAGTATAAAATGTATGAATAAATGTGAAATTCGCATTTGATTTCAAAATTATAATAATAAGCAATATATTATTTTTAAAGTCAATTCCTACTTCGTTAGAAAAACGTACGGGTGCCATCTGTTGCTTCCAATTGTAACTTCGACAGAAATAACGCAGAATAAATTTAAAATTGAAAAATAAAATTTAATTAGTTAATTAATATTTGAAAACTTTATTAACATCAAATGTCATCCATTACAAGTTTAAAAAATGTATTTGAATTTGAATGAATGAATAGAAAGTATTTTATTAAAGATTGAAAGTTGGAACAAGATATATATGAATAAATATATATTGGGAAAGAGTGAACAAATATTAGAAATTAAAAAAATAGTTCTGTACTTTGTAACGGGTCTATTCGTGAGCCTTCCCTAATCCTATTAGAGTAAATCTGCTTCTTTTAAATGTTCTAATGGAAACTTTCTCCCGAAGATGACACGGTTTATGCAAATGAAGTGTTATATTTAAGCATTAACTTTTAGGTACGTGAAGTTAGTGGTTAGTAGAAAGTAGTTGAGAGCTAGTCGACAGTTGCTCGATGGTTAATTGCTAAATGGTTAAAGATTACTAATTGACGATTTAATGAATAAGTTAGCATTGAATACTAATGACCGGAGGTTGAACAACGGAGAACGGAATTACGGTAATTTAGACCGTAAGCATCCAAAGTATTCCACGTGTAAGTTAATTGAATTATAGTTAAATATTATGTATCCTTTCTGCCATACTTTTGCTCCTATACTTATTAGAAGTGTGTATTTCATACCCTGGTTGTTAATTTAATTGAGAGAATACTAAATAGAATAGTTCTGAATATGGCTGATCTTTCTTGTAACCCTCAAACACCAATAAACGCGACAGCACGTTTATTACAGCTTATATTTATTTAAATACATATATATATCAAATTATTATGTTTATATATTAATATAATTAATAAAAGAAATATGTAGAACATTTTATATGTGTACTATACGCTATTGTTGTTTATATATTCATTCAAAATAAGAAAATGATTGAAAAAAATTATTCAGTTCTATCAACAATGTCCGCATTTTCTGCTTAAATACATGACCCAAAATGGCGGATGGGACATTTAGCATCTGGAACTTTTGACTGCTAGTTGTTATGTATCGAGTGAGGTGATAGGAACTTAAAAGGGCAGGAAATGCACGCCCTGAACAAGTCTGGAACTCTTTGTGAAGCCAGACCCTTGTTCTCCGAGAATTTAGTTCCCACTCGAAACTGGGCGAGTTGTAAAGTATCTCTTTTAGTGTTGGGAGCAGCTGACGGTGTGAATTTGAGAAAAGGGGCGAGTTTACACACGGACTTTCGAAATTATTCAACAGTTCGAGATGTAGTTCTGGGCATTGTATAATTTTAACCGGGTAAAATGCTATCTTCTCTAAGCTAAAATTGTAACATATTCCAAGTGTTGTTGGCAACAGTCAAATTCTGAAGTATAATGAGTCGAATTTGTTGGTGACAAGTTCATATGAAGAGCAGTTAGTCAGTCTTTTAGTTTGGAAAAGTTTTGTTTTGGGTTGGAATTGGAATGCTATTTCTTTGACACGCGATTAATCATGGTTTGGTTTGTCCTCCTTAGCGATATGTTTAGTCTTTGGTTTAGTTTATGTTCTTTAAAATGATACGTATTTGCTCAGATTTTTTTATTGTCTGTGTTATAATTATTGAAGAAAAATGATTAAAATAAATAAATGAAAACTGAAGTTGTATTTTTAAAGTGGTGTTTTGAATATTTGTTGTTGTTGGCGTGTACTTCCCGAAGGGAAGGGAAGGGATGAAAGTTGCCAGAGTCTAAGACAGGTTAGCCTTCTACACCACCTATCTCCACCTTCACAATTTAAGCATAGAACTGGAAAGGAGAGAAATATTCTCGATCCCTCTACACCCGTGGTTTCTTCTGTGACCGCTCACAAGACTTTTGGACCCACTGATTTAACGAACACGTACTCCATGTGTACTCGGAGGGTATTTCGTGGCATCGAGCATCTCAAACTCAGGCCTTCCAGTCTGGAGTCCAATGCTCTAACCACTAGGCTACCCACGGTTCCTTTAGAATATTTATACAATTTTAATAAATTTGTTACTGTTATGACTTGAAATTTGTTATGTCATAAAATAACTAGGAGTTTCATGAATTATCTGCTTAATTCAGAGTTAAATATGGATTTCACGATTTAGTTATTTATTTTATAGATTAACTATTGCTCAATCGTTAAAATATTTGATATAAAGGCAACTTCTGTCGTTTATGAGCACGTGCACTTTTATGCCTTGTCGATGTTTAGTAAGAATTTGGATGTGGCTGAAATTGACTTAAACAATTAAATTAGTATGAAAGTTACGATTTCTACACATTTTTTTTTTGTATTTTAGCAGTTTTTCCAACTTGTAAAACTGCCAATATGAGTGAAAAAAATTGCATTTAAGACGTTGTATGTTGTATGAGTTCCAAAAAGGGAAAAACGCTATGGAGACAAAAAAAAAACAGTGTGTGATGCGTAAAGAGAGGACGCAGTAAAAGCTAGAATATGTATGTCGAATATGTTTTATGAAATTTCATATGGGTAATTTTTCTTTGAAAGATGAACCTAGATCAGAAAGGCCATCAGATGTCAACGATGAAGTGCTACATCAAGACAAATCCCACGTTAAATTCCAAAGAAGTGGGCTGAAGCTTGGAATTCATTACATTAAATGTCTATTTAAGAATTACTTCTATGTATCATATTAAAAGGCTTGTTTTCGCGTTTAAATTCTGTTTGGTTACCACACGAACTGAGCGAAAAAAACTTTTTAATGGACTAAATATCAATATGTTCTTTAAATCATGCTCGCCACAAAAGGGAACAGTTTTTCTTACCACTGGGAGACTGGAGATTGAAAAGTGGAGAGAGTATAAACACGTGGTTAGAAAAAGGACTCATGCTTACAAAGAAGGGACACCGCCGTCAACATCCAAAGCTGGCGTGTATATGAAGAAGGTTATGTTTTGTTGTTGATGGGACCGCAAGGGTATAGTGCTCTATGAGTTGCTGAAAGAAAATGAAACGTTAGATAATGATCGTAACTTCGTTCAGTATGTAACGTATCGTAACGTATCTAATCTTCGTTCGTTACTGTTCGTAACTTGACGTTATGAATAAAGAAATTCAATGTAAACGTCCATCTTTGGGTAATAGAGATGGTGTAATTCTCCATCACGACAATGCTAGATCACATTTGGCAAGGAAAACCACACAAAAAATTACAGAGTTGGGTTGGAAAACTTTACTTAAGCCAGCACATTCTCCTGATATCGCACCATCTGATTGCGAAATTTTCTTGATGGAAATAAATATATAAATTGGGAGGGTGTTCAAATGGTAGTGGTTTGATACTTTGCCTTCAAAGAAAGCAGAGGACTTCTTTTTCTAGGGGTTAGATAAACTGCCGGGACCATTGCAAACAGTTGTAACTAACAAAGGGCATTCTATTTTGGATTAAATTTTTAAAAAAAGGCAAGGAAAAAACTGTGTTGTTCTTTAGGAAGAAGCAACAGAACTTTCCCTTGTACATAATATTTAAGACACATAATGTATACACCTTGTACATAATATTAAGATTTTTTGTAATGTTTCTCAACAAAGTAAGATTCTTGTACTGGTTACCAAAACTGCAGTATAACAATTTTTTATACCTGCAGATCATAGTTTCATTAAGTGGTTCCTACGCACCACTAGCACTCCTTGTGGCTGATGAAGGAGCGGTGGCCTTATCACACCCTAGTTTCATTTCTTTGCGTACGAAGAGTACAGTTTAGGATTTCTCAAATGCTCCTATGTTTTTATAAGAATTCCACTGTAATAGTTGTACGAAAAATGTACCAGTGCATTATTTTAATTCTACAGAAAATTGACTAATAAAGGCAATAGGAATAAAGCACTATTTACTATATTCAAAAGAAATAAATTTAGTAAATAAATATTCAAAAGATAATCATTAAATAATATTCAGTTAAAAATAAATGAAATATATTATATCCTGGCTCACAACACCGAGAGAATAGGCTTAAGGAATCCGGCTACTTGCTACAACTTTTTTAAATAAAAAATAAAGACATGGAGATTTTTTTGTGGTTTTTAGATTTGTTTAGTACATTTTCAGAAAAAATTATGCTAAAATTAAGAAGAGAAAAAGAAATTAGTGTTACTAAAAAGAGAAAAAAAATGGTAAAAATATACAAAAAATAACATAAACACGGCCCCTTCTGTACCAAAGGCTTATGAACAAATTTTCTATTTTTCAATTCTCACATGTGTTGCTATGTTATTCATTTTTAAAATCACCTTCAGAATTAGAGATATTTTTATTTTTACAAAAACTAGAGCACTTTATCCAAGTTAAAATATGAAATTTCTTAAAAAAAACATTGATTATATTTACACAAAGGACTGTAAATTTTGTAATAAAACAGCGATTGATAGATCTGAAGATTAAAACACTTCTACTTTTACACAAAACATACGCAAAATAATTTCAGTTTTAGCAATCGCTGGCCCCGTTTGAGCATTTATAAAAACGCATTTCTAGTAAAATGCGTTTTAAAGTACAACATCTTGCTTAAAGTAATGGCATCTGCGTTTACGAAAACATTTGTAGTTTTTTTCTAGTGAACGGAAAATAATAAACTAGGCATTTTTATAAAGCTAATAAGATGACCTATAAAATAAAATCATAAGAACATTGTCAATTGTTTGCAAAATTTCCAGTTTTAAGCCAATATTTAATTTAAAAGCAATATATATATATAACCATTGTAGCAATAATAATAACATTATAAACACTGGTGGGCAACATAATCATTATCACAAAAATAGTTCATAAAATTATATAAGTTCTTGTTCTGCTAATACAACCACACAAAAAAGCAACTTCATACTTTGGCTTTTAAAATAACTTAATCTCTTAAAGTTTTCCTAAGTCGGTCTTTTATGGTTATCCCGTTATTTTTCGGAGAAATGTATATACATTACGAGCCTCTACGCGCTGCATATTCTGTAATATGTATACATCACATTACACTAAATTATGCATGCATCCAGAATACAAACTGAATAAATAGCAGTAATGAACACTTAGTATAAAAGAAAAGAAAATTTATCTGCCTTCATATTTTTGCTGGTACGATAGCAGCATGGGAAAATTGAAGTAATTACCGCATATTAAATGTCATAAATATCAAGCATGGAGCGGCGGTCGGTAACACATGCTTCTCGCTGAGCTATAAATATTTTTGGGTATAAAACTTTTACATGTGAAACGCTTATCTGAAAGTCAATATCTCTTTTATTTAAAATCATAGCACCTTCGTAAATTGTATTATGGCCCCTGATTTGTGAAGAATGCAGCCCTTTATAACTTAATGATTATCATTAAAGCGAAATGTTTGGTATACGCACTCGTAAAACTTTGCGAGTTTTATTTACGGATGGATTTTTATATACAAAACCGAGCATTAAATACTGATACACACAATTAACTGATGTAATCACACATGTCTTTAAATTTGATGAAAGGGCTCTTATAAAAGAGACCTGCTTTACGAGTAATTAAACAATTTGAAAGCATTAGTTCTTTGGTATGCTGCCGCCTGGGTAACGTAGCTGGTATGTCGCTGGCTTTAAATGCACAAGTTTGCGGTTTCAACCCTGGCCCAAGTCGATAGATTTTCACGAATAAGAAAATAGACAGCATCCATGTTGTATGATTATGTGGCATGTTAACTATCCCTAGAGTGTTTGTTTGGCTTGGGTGCTTTCGGTAAAATTTAATTCCTTGCACCATTTCGCATTATCTAAGTCCAGGTGCTTTCCTTCCTAGAGGGAGAAGAGATCGAATTTCAAATTTATATTATGAGGTGACGTTTTTTTCTGAAGTCTGTTAGAGACTTTTATTTTCTGTAAAATTTATTTTTACGTGAAAATGTTGTGATTTGTTCCGAATCATTAAGTTATGTTGATGTTCTAAATTAACGCATAACATTAATTGCTAATTCAGTGCAATTAATTTACGCATTCAAAATTAGTACTATTTCCAATCACGAGAGCTCAAGTTCCTCCCTCCGGGGAGGAAACTCGGTGTCAAAATTGCATTGTGTTATTTAGTATTCCACCTATATGGTGCCACTCTAAAAGTGATACCCGGTTTCGGGGAATATTCTCGGTCTCCAATGGTTAACACCAATCCGCAACCCATTGAAAATTTAAAAAAAAGGTTCTGGTATTATTTTTAATTAATCCGTATTGGGGGGGGGGGTTTACTGCAGGAAACGATGAGCTCACTGCACCCTAGGGTTTATGGTCATGAACTCTTATCCGGCGTAACGTGGGTTCGGGTCCTGGTGCTTCTGAATACCTGCCATATAGAGGGGATGACGCACGTCAAATCTGTAGAGGCTCCAAGTCCTCCATTTGGATTGGTGTGGAAGTTTGGATAGGGAAAGGTGATAGCTAGGTGTCGTTTTTATCACTTGAACGTTACGCAAAATTATGTGTTTTGCCGCTTTATAGTACGTTGTTAATGAACATTACCTTAATCATTGTACTAGAAGTTCAGTGGTTGGGTTGTAGCATATCGTTCTTCCCCGCTACAGGTCCGAGGCTCAAACCTCGGGCTGAGCAAGGTCTATTCAGCCTTTCATCCATTCGGTGCGTCGGTAAAGGAGTGCCAAGCTTGCTTGGGAATTGATCATTGGGGGGTTTGTGTCTAACTGACCACCAGACTGGAACATCAGCTCATGCACCTTAGTGCCCAAGGTCACGAAAACTGAGATGGGCTTAGTAGGCTCTGTCCGTCATGGGATGTTGAACCACTGAGTTTAGTTTACTCACTGTGGGAACAATAAAGAAAGCAATGGTCGTTAGTGGATTGAAATCAAGTTGTTTTGTAGTTGTGGTAACGGAATTTCGATGGTTCCAAACTCGTTATTAGCAGTATTTGTGTCTAATATTGGGTTCGAGCCCAATTACTTCTAAACATCCACAATAGAGGGAAGATGGTGCTATTTAAAACTCTCGAGGGTCGAAGTCCTTACGCTGACAAGAGAGAAGTTTTGAGAGTGGTGTGACAGTTTCAAAAAAAAGCTGTTGTCATGGAATGTCGGCTCAGTTCTCGTTTCTTGGTCATAGCTCAGAGTCCCCATGTAGCTTCTGAGAGCACTCAGTCATTCAGGTTTCAAGGAAACTTAAATGAAATCAAAAACAACTTGTATTTTACCCGTGTTTTTAAACTTTTTCTTCAGTTTTCAGAATTGTACGATAACATTGTGAGAAGATGCCGAATTAACATCATATGAAATGTCACACAAAATGAAAGAATAGCGAATTTAATACCACGCTTGATAGTGTGTGTTTGCTGTAATCTGAATTCCGTTAGAGTTTAACCTAAAATGAATTATATCACTAATGGAAATCAATCTTTTCTATAATTTTACGAAAAAAACAGTATCCACACGTTTTAAATATGGAACAACACTTCAAATTTAATATGTATGTGTACGGCAGGTGCTGACAAATATTGCAGATAATTGATTCACAGTTTATTTTTTACTTTTAAACATTCATTAAAAGTACAGGGTTTAGTGTAACATATAAAATTAAAACTCAATTGATTTTGAAATATGAATAATATAAATATTTGAAAAGTGCACGAATAATACATTAGTTATTATTTGCTTGTGTTTTTCTGTAAAATAGTAAAATTTGAATACTGCATTCATATAAGGGAAGTTTTGCATTGAAATGAAATCATTTTTGTCTTCTTAATTTTAGCATAAGTAATTTTAGGTGCCTCAAAATCCGGTTTATACCACGCATCTATACTTTGAATTTGCATTTCTTAAAATTTTTGGTATATTCACCGTATAACGCCCACTCCCTTTTTTTACGAAGAAACTTGGCAACTCTATGTTTTGAAGTCATTTATTCGAGATATTATACCAAACTCTTTTGGAAAAAATAGTATACTTCGCGAACTACACGCAGCCCTTAGAGTTCATTAATTCAATCTTTAAAATAAGCATAAATTCGGTGCATTTAGAAGTTTATATCTCTTTATTCACAACTTTTGTTATTTTTTGAAGTTTTGGTTTTTATTTCCGACGTAATATACGTACCCTTAAATTTCCAACTTATTTTTGGTGTTAAAAGTGCGCGCTTTACAGAGGAATTTTCGATATTTTACAGGGTTATTGCCGTCAGTTCTAGTTGTATAGCACCTATGGTTATACACTCATCAACATAAGCAAAAAAAATATTCAGAACATGCAAAGGATGGTGTCAAAGAAGTTTTGACCCGGCAATTTTCGTGTGAAAAAAAATAACCGTAACTTCCCACGCAGGGTATCTCATACCCAAGGGTGTTTTCATTTTGTTTTTACAGTAAACTTTGCATGCAAAGGTGAAAAAGAAAAAAAATTAAGGAATAAAATATGTTTATTACACTTTTTTCATACGTAAATTTAGTTTTTCTGTTATTTTTATTAGGGCATTCAGTACATTTTTTTACACACACTTTAGTTTTCTTCCTCAGTTAGTGCAATGTGTTCACAGGATGTTATTTTTTTTTACAAAAAAATCGCAGAAGCATTGCTTGTTGGTTTTTACATTCTTCTGTTAATCGAAATCCAAAACACTTCAGAAATCAGAGCCTGGCTCGATGTTAGTAGATATTTTCTAACTACTAAAAAGATAATTCGAGTATTTATTGCCACAACGTTAAACAACATACAAAATAGTGTCATAGGCTGACGATTAGATTTTCTAGCCATTGAATATGAAGCGGTCAATTTATCAAGGACGCTAAGTACTCCCCTCAGTAAAGTTATCTGGCTAGATTTCAGTAGAGGAATCAAACTTGCTACTATACTTTTTATCATTCGATTCTCCTTATGATCCGTGCAAAGAGACTTTTTCATCCAAATTACTGTTGTACAATATCTATTAATTTCTTAAATATCACATTTCTTCATCATAACTACAAGGGTAATCAAATGAAAAGGTACGAAACGACACGGTGGGTACAAATATAGACTTTATTCAAAATATACACCATAGGCCTGAGCACAACGATCCCACTGATGAACAAGCCGCAGGATTCCTTGTTCCCAGAATTCCTGTGGCTGTGACGAGACCCCGTCCTTCACAGTGTCCTTGAGTACGTCGTCCGAGTTGAAGCGCTTTCCTTTCAGGTGTTTCTTCAGTGGACCAAACACATGGAATCGCAGGGTGACATGTCCGGACTGTAGGACGGATGGTCCAACGTCTCCCATTGGAACTTGTCCAGTTCCATTTGTGTGACTCTGGAGACGGGTGGACGCGCGTTATCATGGAGCAGAACCACACCCTCCGTGAGTAGCCCCGGTCTTTTGTTCTTGATGGACCTGCGTAGGCGTCGGAGTGTCTCACAGTACACATCGGAGTTAATGCTTTTTCTGTGCTCAAGTAATTCTGTGCTCGCATCATTTGGACGCCGCTTTTTATAAAAGCCTTTGCACTCTCCTGCGCATGCGGGCACCCGCGCATGATCCGATCCCAGTCAGAGTCTCCAATGGCATCCGAGATGTCTCGCTACATTCTCCCTTGGCGGAATATGCAAATATTTAACCGTTTCATTTTTATGTCGTTTCGTGCCTTTTCATTTGATCACCCCTTGTACAATAATGCGCCATTGTATAAGAAATATTTTAAAGCGTGCTCATGCGTTTAGAACTGTAACGGTCATTCACACGCAGTGTATGACATACCCGAAGAGGCGGTATCCAAAATTATACTTTTAGAATCGCCTACAAGCTTAGGCTCCTCAAAGAATATGACCTTAAAGTCAGCTTCACGAGAAACTATTCATTTTCCAAAGAAGTTTAGATGGAGACTTGAAAAAAGTTAGGCGGTGGGTATGACATACCCTGTGCGTGAAGTGCCGGGTTAAAGCATCGTATTCAAAATGAGAGAGAAGCTAGTTTCATCATTCACAAAACCACACCCTTTAAGGTCTCCTCTCAGATGCGTTAAATAGTTAACTAATCGAAATATTCTGACATCGAAAAATATTCCGTGTTCTGTCTACAGCATCGCATATTATCGAAACTATTTATTTTTCTAACAAACGACGTCCTCGTATCTGAATAAAATATTCCAAAGAGAAAGAGAGATATAATAAATGAGATGCTAAAATATCGTCGTCGGTTTCAGCTACTTTGGGATTTTTTGAAAAATGATTTGCCTACGTTTCTCATTCCTCACGATGCGAGTATATCAGTTGGAAAAAAAAAATGCTCAATGCGAGAGTGGATATTAAATAGATACGCTCTAAATAAAACACGTCGAACAATAAAATCTGCCCCCTCAAACTGTCATAAAAGTAACGTATGCGTGCAATGATACAGAACCGATCTAATATTGGCTTTCATCTTTTATTTTTCATTCGATTATGACTTTGAGAGCTTTTTTATTGCTCTTCTAAAGTAATATCGTAGAAGAATGAGTAACATTTTCTGTGTCTGTGAAAAATGCAGATTTAATAAGAAGCTATTTATGATTCGACTGGTGTTTTTTTTTTAATGTTTTATTTCAGGTCAAAAATGTTTGCATTTTGTCTTGAGGGAAGGGACATTGATTTTTTACCAGTTTAAGGGGGTTCACCCATGAGACAGCCTGTTTTTTAAGCATTTTCAGATAAATTTTTTTCTGATGACCAGTAAAAATATACAATTTTAAGTTTTTTTATCATTTATTTATATTTGTTTTTAAGGTATACGAATACGTTGAAATGGTCCATTTTCGCCAAAATCACATTTTGAGTTTTTGATTTTATAGAATAAAGCAACTATTTAGCTCTATAAAACTGTCCTTACTTTCTTTCTAAGTCACTTAGAAGCCAAGATATTGAATAATTAGTAAAGTGTAAAAAACCGGAAGTGGGCATTTAAATAACCGGAAATCAGCATTTAAATGCCCTTTAACTTGTCAAACAGAATTTAAATACAATACTTTTCTTAAAATATAATTTTAAAAAACTTTTGATTTAATATTAAAAATAATTACTAATTTTGAAAGTATTTAACAAAGTAAATCTGGCAATATTAGTTTGTTTACGTTGAGCTTTGTTTGGTAAAAATTCTGCTTGTGTTGAATTTCAAAACAAAAGTTATCAAGTATTATTTGATAGAATACCAGTGAATTATTTGCTCACAATATTATTTATAATTATGGGAAATAACAAAAATAAAAGTTATTCCCGTAAACGTCAGTTTAAAGGAAATAAGTATTGCAAAAGTGTTTCAGTTTTCGACAGTGAAAAGATTAGTACCGATTCAAGCATTCCAACTGCGAGTGAATCAAAACTAATGAATTCTTTAAAACCTACAGATGGTCTAGAAGAAAATGAAAAAAATGTTATTTTTAACTTAGGAATTTTGTGTAATATAATTTCATTATTATGCTGTCCTGTGTGTTTTGAAAGAAAAGTTAGTGTTGTGCAAGACTCTGTGTTTGGATTAGCTATGAATATGACTATAAAATGTGAAAACTGTAACTATTCCTACTCATTCTGCACTTCCGAGAAAGTAAACAAATTGCATAGTATCAATCTTGCATTTGTTTTTGGTATGAGAATCATTGGTAAAGGACATTCTGCGGCTAAAAAACTTTGTTCTGCTATCAATCTAGATGTGTTATCTAAGAAAGCATTTGGTCTCCTGGAAAAAAAGCTTGAATTTGCTGCTAGCAATGTAGCATGCAACACAATGAAGGAAGCTGCATTGGAAATTAGAAGTAACCAAAATGATGCTGAATTTTCTCAGTGTAGTGTGTCGGTGGATGGCACATGGCAACGAAGAGGATATTGCTCGTTGAATGGATGTGTGTCTGTTATTTCAGTAGATACTGGGAAGGTTTTAGACGTAGAATTCATGTCAAAAGTGTGTAGACTTTGCGATTCAAAAAACAAAAAATTAAATACCACTCATAATTGTGCAAAACATATAGGGTCGTCTGGGGCTATGGAACCCCTGGGTGTTTATCGTGTTTTCGAACGATCTGTCGAAATGAGACAATTACAGTATGTTAATTTTTTTGGTGATGGAGATTCTAAGGGGTATGCCGCTGTAAAAGATATTTATGGTGAGAATACCGTAACAAAATATGAGTGTATTGGACATATACAAAAGCGTGTGGGAACAAGACTGAGGAAACTGAAATCTAAACGAAAAGGCCTGGGAGGTCGAGGAAAACTGACAGATGCCTTTATAGACAAGTTACAAAATTACTATGGCCTTGCTATCCGTGAAAATGTAAATGATTTACAAGGCATGCAACGTGCAGTTATTGCAGCATTTTTCCATTGTTGCTCTAATGCAAAACAGCAAATGCATGGCCAATGCCCTGTTGGACCGGATAGTTGGTGTAAATATCAGCAAGCCGTATCAAAGGGTAAGATCTACAGAGATAAATCTAAAGGACTTCCCCAAAATCTGATCAACATTATCAAACCCATATATATGAAGTTATGTGATCAAAACTTATTAGAAAAATGTTTACCAGGAAAAACACAAAATTCAAATGAATGTTTCAATGGAATCCTTTGGAAATTTATTCCAAAAGATGTTTTTGTTTCATTATCAACATTACGATTAGGAGGATACATGGCAGTAATTCAGTTCAATAAGGGATTTCAGGGATTGATAGATATCTTGAAACATTTCGGTATGACTGTTGGTGTAATAACATTGAAAGGTTTTTCAGAACTTGATGAAATCCGAATAACGGAGTCTAAAAGACATTCTCTGACTGTGGCAAAAGTTGCCAGGAAAAAAAATAGATTAGCTAAAAAGAAAAAAATGATTAAAAATGAGCTGATAGAAGGTGTAAGCTATAAAACTGGTGAATTTTAAGTAAGTACTTGTGTAAATAAAAATTATATGTGATAAATTGTACTAAAAATGAATTTTTCTCAAAATCACTTTTTTCGTATATTTTGAAAATTTCAAAAAGGATAACTCAAAATATTATTATTAAATATCTTTGAAACTTGGAACCATTTTTTCTCATAATGTTTTCTAGGGTGTGAAGTAAAAGAATGATCATAATAAGAATAATTTTTAAATTATGGCCTGGTATATGTGTAACGGTATTGCAAAGCATGCCAAATTTCTTGCATTGGCTCTTCGAATAGCTCTGAAATTTTTATTTCTTTATATAATCAAAAGACTTTACTTCACGCGCTAGATATGTGCATAATGTTTGTTTTGATACTAAATTTACACAAATTGAGTCAATGGATTTTCATGTAGAATTTTTTGAATGTCTTTAAAATTTTCTTAAAATTTCCTGCAAATTTACCAATTTTCTGAAACTTAAATGATATATTACAAATTTTTGACAAGCATAGTTTATTTGCATGTAAACTAAAGTTAAAAAGGGTATAAACTTTTTTCTAAATGGTGTTTTTCAAAAAAAGTGCTCCGAACGTATTCGTATACATATGTATATAAATGTTTAGCCAAAAATATCCAATATAACGTGAGTTATAGCGTTCTGCACACCCCCACCACCAAAAGAGGGACGCTCGCTTCCTCCACGATTCCAGCTGATTGGCTTATCTGAAATAAGAAAAATTAATGACGTTTTAATCTAAAAGCTTAAATGAATTATACTCGCTTGAAAATATCAAAAATTGGATTTTTGGTAGACCTCTGAAGGAAAAGTTTCGAATTTCATGAGTTTTTGGGTTATGTTTTTGTTATAAAAATAGAAATATATTTATAATTTCGGAATGATTGTAATCCATTTGATTGCATATATACGCTGAATCTACCCTATAATTTTGAAGTCATACTGTGAAACCGTTCTTGAGATATGATGGACGAATGTTTGAAAATCACAGTTTTTGAGAAAAATGCCTTTAAAGTTTCAAGTCTGATTAAAACAATAAAAATCTTAAAAATCTCTTCAGAACGGGTTGTTGTCATTCATAGCCCAAAGATTTCCCAAGAGGGTTAGTGGAAGGCCGTCGCATGTTTATGCATCTAACATTGATATTAAACTCATTCATGTATTAATTCATAGCTAAAATAAAATTAGAAATACATATAAATTCATATATATAAATATAGAACATGTATATGAAAGGATAAATATAGTTTACTACGAAGTAAATTTTGTTGTAGGTCTTTAATTTACACTCATGTCCATAAATTAAAGATAATTCAGAATCACACACAAATTGAACTCTAAAATAAAAATTTCACCTGTAGAATTATCACACACTCTTGAAGAAGAATATGCAAATTACAGGAAACCACCAGATGACGCGGATAGTACGTCACAATGTCGAGAGTGTAAGAGAGGGGTATATAAGGAATGGTGGCAAAGAAGTAAAATTGTTCACAAGCGCTTTAAAAGCCTTTCAGTGCAATAACCGCACAGTTATGGCACAATAGAAGCATTTGGATGATTTTTACGTGGTAGAATTATCAGACGACTGGAATGTGGACGAACCCAGCTGGAAGTATCCGAGGAACTTGGAATCACCCAGAGTGTCATCTCCAGGCTTTGACAACGATTCCAAGATGATGGTAATGTAAGTAGATGTTACAGCACAGGTCGCCCCCGAGTTACAACGCCGAATGATGACTGGTATTTGGAAGTTACTTCCAAAAGAAACAGAAGGAGCACAGCATCAGACTTACCTCGCCAGCTCTCTTCAGCTACCGGTATGACAGTTTCAAGGCAGACCGTGTACAGACGCTTAGAGCACATTCGTCTATATGCTCGTAGGCCTGTCAGATGTGTTCCCCTTACCGCAACTCACTAACGCCTGTGTTTAATCTGGAGTAGAGATCACGCATTGTGGATACCGCAACAGTGGTTTTGTGTGATGTTTCCGACGAGTCCAGGTTTAGCTTGCAGTCTGATTCTCGCCGGACTTTCATATGGAGAGCGCCAGGTACCCGTTACCACCAAGAGAACACCATTGAACGACACCCTTACGGTGGTGCAGGATGGCTCGTTTGGTGAGGAATTATTCTTAGTTCCAGAACTGACCTGAATGTTCAGACTGTAACGATGACTGGCCACATCTATCGGGATGTCATTCTGGAACAACATTTACGTTTGTTTCGGGGCGCCATGGGTGCTGAATTTCTGTTTATGGATGACAACGCCCGTCCTCACCGTGCAAACATTGTAGACGAATGCCTTCAATCGGTAGATATCACCCGTATGGAGTGGCCAGCATACTCACCGGACTTGAATCCAATAGAGCATGTGTGGGATATGCTTGGCTGACGAATTGCAGCCCGTCAACCCCCTCCCAGCTGTCTACCGGAACTTCGGAGGGCATTTCTTGATGAGTGGTGTAATATTCCCCAAGATCAGATTGATAATTTGATACTCAGCATGCGTAGGCGTTGTAAGGCCTGTATTGCATCGTCCGGGAGACATACTCCGTTTTAACCATCATACTAACCATGTTATACTGTTTTTTGTAAATAGGTTCTTGTTTGAAATTTTCTCCAGGGAATAAAAATCGTAATTTTTTTTAATTATGTCAAACATATAGCATTTTTTTTTTGCTCTTTACCTTTTGTTTATTAAATAGATTTTAAAAATAAGTCAAATTTGTTTTGCTTTTGTCTCTTTCTTTGCCTGAACTTCATTATCCTTAATTTATGGACATGAGTGTATTACTGCTATTTTTAAGATTTGAAAGGAAATAATCCTAATAATTTTTTGTATTATTAAAAAAGGAAACAGACGTTAGATTTGATAGTTTATCTATTTAACTGCAACTTTTATTAAGGGATTTATAGCAATTAGCCCTTATTTTTCGAATTTATCTTTAGTATTTTTGAATATTCACTTGTATAATAAAATATTTTAGAAATATATCTTATATTAATTTTTGCTATTATATTTAAAATAAAATTACTGTCAATGTATATTTAAGAATTTTTCGGCAATAAAAGTTTACTTTTTAACGAAATTTAATTAGAGCAAATATGCAATAGTTGAATTTTATTTCCTTTATCATAGACCTTCTCTCAAATGCCATATTTTCGAATAGTTATATAGGAATTTTCTAAAAATTCATATAAAACCTTCTTGTATAAGGCAAATTTTTATCTTTTATTTATTACATAATCTAATTTAAAAGCCAGATATTAACTATATTTTAACAGCGTGGATATATTTTATGCTTAACACCTTCTATAAACGTAATTGTTCGTAATTTTCTCTATTGCTTTTGATATATAGTTTGAGCAAATATGGTACTTGAAAGAGGTAACAAAATTTGAAAAAGTACTAACCATTTATATGAAGCACTCTTGAGATTTATTATACCATAAATATTTCCCTAAAAGCTAAATTCTCTGTTTGCATTCAAACCATTTATAACAATATTCACTCAAAATGCAGTCCATAAAAGGAAAGGAATATTTTATACGTTTAACTATAATATAAACGCGACAAAGCAATTTTTCGAGTTTTCAAACGCGCTTTGAGACGAAATTTAAATGTTTGTAAAGAAAAATAAATGCAGATTTTGATTCAATATTGTTTGAAATGTTTAAGAAAATTAGTAGTAATATGCGTTTTTAGTAGAATACGTCTTTAATTAATCATGATTTTGGTTTTAATTATTTATTAACTTTGCGTTAGATTCAGACTTATAGCTGGCGGTAGTCATAATTTGTACATAAGACCAAGTGGATTGGACGACATTTGAGGTAGAATTCAAATTATCATAATGTTCACACCACTTCTATTTGATATTTTGATATATATAGTTTCAAACGAAGAAAAATTTATCTTGCTTAAACACCATTGCATAATGGTGTTTGGTAAAGCAAGATTTTTTTTTCAATTCTGCTTACATACGAGTTCTGAATATTGGGTAAACATTTTAAGAAAAAGCGTTTTCTCCGGGTATTTGCATGGATCGTCATGTATTGAAACTATACTGTGTATTGTGGCAAATATCGTGTCAAAAGTTAAAATGTATAGTTGCTAGAGTCTGTGAAGATATAAACTGCATTAACGGTAAGAGAATCCAAAACTAACTATTCTATAGAATCTTTGTATAAAAGGTTTTTTCCCCCTCTTTTTTATGAGTTGTTTTATATGGTCTCTTATTGTGTGTGCTTCAAATGCTCTTAGTTTAACAAAATTTATAGTTGTGCAAATTTCCGGATTTTTTTTCCTCTTTTTTTTGTCCTGTATTGGAAATAAAGTAATTTCGTAATTTAAAAGTTCTTAGTGTAATTACGGCATTTGGGGAATCTTGATGCTGCTGTTAGTACAGTCGTTATTTAGTTATTAGAACCTTACTGAGTCCTTAAGTATCGTAATGGTCTTGAATTTTTAATACAGTTAACTCTTGTTTGCTTCATCTCTTTGATAGTGATCCTTACTTATATTATTTCTTGCGAGTAATTTTTTTAAATATTTCATAGCTAAATACTATTATATTCTAATTATTCTCATCAAATTAAACTAAGGATCACGTGTGTAACCTTTAAAACTAGTTATATCGTTCTAAGTTAGTTAGAAAATGTCGAACAGTATACTTTTGATTCTACGCAAGTGAAGATTTACTTGTGGCTTAACATGTTAATTCCATTCTTGTCTGAAACTTCTACTGAAATTTTGTGCTTAAAGTTGTGACATATATTTATAAATAAGTTAAAAACTGCTTATGTATTTGTTTTGAAGTTATTTAAGTAGAAAAGGTTTTCTCTCTATTTTTTAAATTTATTTAGATTAAAGAAAGGGAGAGGTTACAAACCGTCTGTCTAAAGGCGGACCGACCTCCCTTGTACAAATTATACAGCTGGTCCTACTTATTGTTCAAATTGTAAAACTGCAATTTACATGTATTCTACAGTTCTAAAGTATTCATAGCCAAGAATAAATTAATGTTAAAAAATATTTTAGCACCATCTGTTGCAGCTAATCATAAATACGGAAAAAATTTATTACGGTATCACACACATGCGAAAAGCTTTTTTTTATATAGAGAGAATAATTTTAGTTTCTTACGTAATACCAAATCATTTGGATAACTTACGTTAGTTTCTCGATGTTAACTTATGCAAATAAATAAGGAATCAGAGTGAATTAAATTTTTTGGTCTTTGTAGATTAAATTTTTCTTGAAGGTAATCGAAAGGGAAAAAGAGGATATATAAAGGAGAGATTAGAGAAGAGAGGGAAATGAATTAGTTTATCCCGAGTGAATTAGATATTATTGTACTCTTAACTTATACAGAATACTTCTCTAAATTTAATTTAAGGTATTCAGAGTTTGTATTAAGACTTTAATTGAATTTAAATATCCACATAGTATTCCTTCCATGATAATTAAGTTATCTTCTGTTTGACTCAAATAGATACATTTAATAGTTGTATATTTTTCTAAGCGAGAATTAGTAAACATGTTGGAATGGAGAGAGGTATTTTTAGTTCTGATTGTTTTATACAGTCACGTTCTTGATTCTTTGAAACTTATATTTTAACTTAAAAAAATACCCACAGACACTTCAAGTATCCTTAAGACATTTTAATGTCGTACAAAAAATTAATTTTCAAAAACGATATTTATAATTTGTGACGGATCTGTACGCGACATTCTCAGTAATCCTCTAGGGGAAACTTTCGGCCAGCATTCGCTTTAATTCAAAGTCATCCCTCAAGAAGAAACCCTGATATGGAGATTAGTTTGACTATATAAAATCAGGGTTTTGTAATTGTAAAAGTGAAGGAGCGGAGAAACTGTTGTGGCCTTACGAAGGTGAGATATTTTCATAACTTGAGTTAAAGAACTGAGTTTGCCACTGTACTAAATTAGTGGAGTGGGAATTTATAGTCTAAGATAGATCAGGTTAAATTAAACTCATTACTTGCGCTTGTTCATTTAGAGTTGATTGCTTTCTTTATATCACTCCTATGGGCTTCTCTTGTAGTTTAACTTCAGGTTGATTAGTGTGTTTGAATAGTAATAAAATAATAATTATTATGGAAGTTTCTCTGGTCTTGCTTTGTTTCCTCCCACTCCCTTAATTAGGCAGGCCGGTGAAGGAGCGACTTTAAATAGAAGTCGCTCACAAATTTATTTAGAAGGTATCTATAGATTTTCTAAAACACACTACTAATTTACGAAAACAAAACTACTGATTTCGATACTTGGCCACGGGTGTTGTAATATCAAAAAATGATATCTTGCCATGATTTGGAATGTACAATATCTTTGAAGCTTAATGTATTTTATCTTTAGGAAGACAAATGTCATATGTTGTGTACATCCATAAATTAATTCGACTATGTGTGCCTTTTTTGATGTAACAGGGTCTGGTTGGTAGCCATTATTACAAAAGATTCTTGGTTGTAATAAATAATCCAGACAGATTAACTAAAAAATATCTTAGAATTGAAATATTGTAAGTAGGATGCTTCATAATGAGAACAAGATAAATTTATACTTAGTATTAAGAAGAAAAGTAGAAGAGATTTCCTGTTCCTTACTGTAAACCTATTACATAAGTAGATATTGACACAAAACTTTCTCGTCAAATAAGATCACAGGGTTTTAGTGATCGATCTAATATTGGTGCCTTGCATGTAATGATCTAAAGTAGTATAATATTAATGGGAAATTTACCTTTGTTTCTTAATATATTCTAAATATTTTAAGTGTAACTGAAAATCAAACATGTTTATGAATTTAAAAAATCCTCTTAATTCGATTAAGGTATTCATGTACTGATTTTATGTGGGTTTCTTCTCTCTTCTGTGATTAATTCTATAAATTCATAGCTTAATAAAATGTTTTTTTTCTCTTTTAATTTTAATGTTATACTTATAGGCTAAGAATAAAATTTGTTCTTTCTCTTTTTAAACCAAATGAATTTTTTTGCAACTCTTATTTTCTTAGAGAAATCAAGCTCAAATGTAGAAAAAATAGCCCTACAAATAAGACCTTGTTAATTAAATTAAAAAAACAAATGTATTTTGTTCCTTCTTTTAGAAGTTCTTCTTGAGAAAGGTATTTGAATTTTCTTAAACATAATCCCTCATGCATAGTAACTCTTTTTTATCTGGTATTGATGTATTCAATACTGTTTATAATATTTTTTTTATTAATAAAAAACAATTTTGAAATCTTGGGGTTGAAGAAGATTAGTAAAATCTTTTGTTTCTGCTTATACGTAACTTAAAATTCCTGAAAAAGGTATTCAATAAATTTAAAAGATTACTCAGTGAATATTTAAGTATAAATAATACACTGTGTGTAAATAATACAGAACATTTCTTCGATATTTCGGACTTAAGTGTACTTTAAAAACACTTTATTTCCATTTTAACAGGTATAAAAGATTTAAACTGGTTTATAACTCTTAACTGCTTAATTCTACTTAAACTCTCCGCATCTTTATTTCTTTGCATTGAAACAACAATTTCCAACCCCAAATTATGATATCTTTGTGCATCTCTCCCTTTTTTTATCTCCATTTAAAATAAATATTCCCTGTCAGAATAGGGATCGCCCAATGAAAACATCTCTCCGGAAACACCACGTCTTCGCGAATGAAGATTTGTCGTCCGAGAAAAGGGAGGAAGTAAAAGAAATCCCTGCACGTGATCTAAGTTTCTTATGATGGATTATCGCCTCTTGATGAATCGCCTTTTAGGTCTCTTTTGTTGAGCGGTCTACCTTCTTCTCAGCGTCTGATTTATTAGATCTCTGTTTTGCTCTGCTGTTTATGGTGCCAACTGCATCCGGTATGAACGAATCCAGTTTTTGGAAGTTATGTTTTGCAATTAGATGATCATTTTTCTTTGGCCATGATTCTTTGGTTTTTGAAACTAGTATGTACTTTTGTGTAAAGTTTAATTTATCTTGGTGGCTAGTAACGTAAGGCAGCATTTCTGTGACTTCTGATTGTGTAGAAATTTTTGATAAATTGAAAGAAATAATTGATAAATTTCAATTCATAGAATTGTTGAATATGTGGTTGATATTACTTTGCACCACGTTCTCTCAAATACTAAACTTTTTAGGAAATATTGGGTCTCAAAAATTATTATATTATAAATCATCCCCCCGAGGAAGAAGATGTGAGTATGCAAATTAACACTTGTATATAAAGATTAATCTCTCAGGTTAGAAAAAGAGAGGATAGACTGCGGCTAGCAGTGATTGATTAAACGTGAAGTGAGGCGAGATACTTCGTAGCTGATTATTGTAATATGAAAGTTGACGATTTGTCCATTAGGAATCAAATTATATTTGGTCGCTAAGAAGATGTTTCCCAGACGTAAATGATCTGATTATTTAAAGGCTTCACGTATCTAGTCTACCTCGCTATTGCTCTCCATATTTGGAATTCGGGTGCATCTCTTAATTTTGGTTAATAGAATTGGTGCTGTTGTTCATAACTGAGAATAAATTGAAGTTATATTGACTATGGCTAATCTTCCTTTGGACCTTTTCACACTAAGAGATGACTTAGCTCATCCCTTATAACTATCTATATTAAGTTCCACTCTTTAATGACAAAAATAATTTACTTTTGCAACTACTAAGGCCATACTACCTCACACCTCATAATCTCGCAAACTTTACTCTTGGACTCTCTCATATGCTACTCTCTATCTCCCCTGCCTTGTGGCCACGGTAGTCTACTGGTTAAGGTAAAGGACTCCTGGTCGATGGGTCATGAGTTCAAACCAAGTACCCCAGAAGACAAGTCATATGAGGAAGCGATGCACGTTAAATCTGTCGAGAGCTCACACGTCCTAACGCTGGTGTAGTGTGGAAGTTAGGAAAGAGAGGTGTCAGCTCAAGCGTCGTCGTCGTCATCACTTGACCATGTTTCAAAATTACGAGATCTGTCGCCAAAACTCACTTTCTCCTTCTTTACACATCACTCCTGTGGCCTCCGTACCCTAGTGGTCAATGTCAAGGACACGTGGACGGCATGACATGAGTTTGAGTTTAGTACCACAGAGGGGGCCGATGCACGCTAAATATGTCGAGACTGAAATGTCCTCCTATTGGTGTGGAAGTTAGGAAAGGGATTGCTTGCTCAGGTGTCGTCTTCGTCACTTGACCACAGTTCAAAATTACGAAGTCCACTGCCAAAACCTTTCGAGTAGCTGAATAGAGCGACATTAATATTCCCTCTCTCACTCGAAAGTTTTATTTACATTACAAATACAGTTGCTAAATGATTCTATTAGTATTTGTGTGTATGAATTCCCGCTTAAGAAGCAGTAGAAAAATGTCATGCAAAAGCGTTGAAATGAAAACGTGATAGTAATAAAAAAAGTTAAATGCTTCTGAGAATCTAACTCTCGTGAAATTGGCAAATGAAGATGTTAACAGAAAGTTTAATAGTAGTGTTGATTGATCCACCATTTATTGGAAATATCGTAGAATTGGATGAATCACTATTTGAAAGACGTATTGTTGTGATTAAAGTATTCGGAATACTTCCTTTAAATATATATATATATATACATATAATAAATATAGACTACGAACTTTTATCACAATTTTTCTTACTAGAGCAAAAATTTGTCTCCAAAATTTATTTTAATTTTATTGTCTGGAAAAAAAATATTTTTAATCGCAGAAAAGTTTTCACTTCAACGATTTTCCAAAATGTCAAGTTTCACTAAAAAAAGAACATTTATTATTTTCCCTCACAGTAAAGCATTTGCTACAAACACATTTGAAATACTACAAAAAGCCTTTATTTTCTTAACTGCCGATTAAAAGTCCCAGAACCACCGTTTTTAACATAGGCGAGAATATGCGGTGTGTTGAGGGGAAAAGAAAAGGGACAAATAAAGAAATTTTTCTCTGAATTAAGTAACCCCTTCGCAAACACTGTCAAAAATTTTTAATTGCATTCCAAAACCTTTAGAATATTGTTACTGATAGCAGTGCTAAGGAAATAATCGCATTTCGGAAGGACGGATATATACGTTCGATGTACATAACGCATTGGTTGAGTGAGACGGATATATACGTCGATGACTTTTACGGATTTAAAGGCGATTGTTCATAATAAGTAATAGTATTTGATCTGAGTTTTTGAATGTCGAGGTTTGCTTTGCTCTTTGTGGTATTTTACGTTATTATGAATTTCTATCTACTAGTCAGACATTTAAGATCATTTGAGAAATTTTCTTTTATGAAAGCTCGTTATGATATGTCTTCTCACAACACACGCCTCTTATACATTGTATGATTTTCTCCTATTTCCATGGCTGAAACACTCTGTTTGTGATCATCAATTTTAGTTCGTTATTGCAATGAAAAAAAAATCGAGACAAAATTTGAAAGGATTTCACAAAAGAAACCTAAATTTATGGTATGTTTTGAGGAATGGGAAAAACGTTGCCCGAGAGAAGCATTGGAGCAGGAGGAGATTACTTTAAAGGATTGCGTGGGAGTGAAAAATTGTATATGCAGGGAATTTTCAACTTTGAAAAAGTATCACAAATAAATATATGTATGAGTTGCAACGTTGAACATTATTGTAATGAAAATTTTGAGACATTTTTTTTAAAATTTTGAATGTGCGCTCTGGGTTTAAATCGAAGTTGTTTCGAATTTGGCAAAGCGACAGATTTAATGCATAATTATCGTAACTATAAGTGAACCCGAAATTAACAAAACTATTTTTGATGGAGATTTCACAATTTTATGCCTTGGGATGTTTTTCCAAAAATCTAAATTTGAATTTGGTACAAATCCTTTTTCATTTTTTATACTTCTCATTTCATTTAAACCCACGTGTTAACCAGTTAACAGGGATTGACGAGTATACTAGTCATGGAGAAAGTGCAAGATTTTGTGTCATGACGAATATACTCGTCATGGAGAAATTGCAAGATTTTGTGTCATGACGAGTATACTCGTTATGGAAAATGTGCAAGATTTTGTGTCATGACGAATATACTCGTTATGGAAAATATGTAAGATTTTGTGTCATGACGTGTATACTCGTCATGGAGAAATTGCAAGATTTTGTGTCATGACGAGTAAAAAGTCATGCGTAAAAAGTAGTGACTATTGACTATTTAAATTGTAATTTTTGAGAAAAACGAAGCAATTCTCAAATTTTAAGATGCTTAGAATATTTTAAGGCCATGCCGGAGTAAAGCAAATAAGTAAAAAATATGAATAATTTAAAATGAACTCATGCGCCCCCGTATACTCCGGCTGAAACAGCACATAAGTTTGCATAAAGAATTTAATAATGTGCGATGATAATGTATTTTAGATGTTCACCCTAAAAGGGGCAAAGGTGAGAAAGTTGATTTATAATAGGGTTTCTTCAGGTATGGGCAATTGCCCAATGGCGTGCTGCCTAAAGAACAGTTATTTAATTGAGGTGAGAATGGCAAGGATGCTTTCTATTAAAATAAACTTAAATGTATAACTTTACACGTTCATGCCAACCAAATAAATGTGTATTAGTAATAAAATTGGAAATTTTATAAAATGAGCCCATCTTTTTATCCACTTTTTTAAAAACGACTCTTACTTCTGTGATTCACTAGTATGCTCATCATCGCTCCTTTACAATGGTACACATAGTAGTGCGATTTCAAGAGGGAGAGCCACATTTGACTGGTTAAAAATTTCGAATGTTACAAATAAGAAAAAAACAATTTTTTTCCGACTGGTTTTAGTTTTATTTTCTCAAATTCAGATGATAAATGCTTCATCTGAAACACTTGTAAAGTGCAATTTTATTGCAATCAATTTTTTACCGTTGATTGATTGATTGCTTTTTAACCTCACACCCTGAGGTAACACACGAGGATTATTGGAGACTCGTGTCATTATTTGACACCCTGTCAAAAGACAAGGATAACACCTGAGTATACATCCCACACTTCAAATTTCTCCACCACACCCATGCATGGGAATTGAGTCTACGAAGTATATAATCACTTTTTACCATTGATAACAACCATTTTCCTTCCGTCGGCCGCAACTGGCCAGAGAGGACATAAAAACAGTTTTTTAAATACCCCTTCTACACCCGGGAGCTGAGTGGGACACCTCTTCCAATAGTTTACTAACTGTTGGTGGTGGGTAACAATCCACAGACGTATCCGCCCTTGACCCTCCCCTAGCTTGCCAAGATCCCTTCTGATTTTCAAGCTCGAGCATGCCCGATTGTGTCATAATCTCGAAAGTGAGTTTTTAAATATATTTTTTACTGAAACCATCCATTTTAGTCAAAGTAAGTTGGTTCCTGTGATACATTACTATATGTTTAAATGATGGTCCCACATCTGAAAAAAAATTTATACTACTCGTGTTTCCGGTTTTTTTTCTTCTTTTAAATTATTTTGTTAGTCTATTTTTCCCCCTTTCGTTTTCTTTCTGTGCCAAATGAGCAATTTTGAGGTTGCTTTGGTTTAAGTTTCATTTTGTTCATTAAACTGCTTCTTTTTCATACGATTTGGTGAATTTGCTTTCCATAGATCTTACCCTAGGGTAAGATGAACCCCATTCAATTTTAATTTAAAACACCCTAAACGTGTTTTTAATTAAAATTGAATAGGGGAAAAGGATGTCAAAATATGTCGGTAGTTTCTCAGGCCAGGTGCTCCTGATTCTGTTTCGTTCAGAGGTGCGCCCGACGAAAAGAACCACTTTAAAATAATTTTTTGTCTGTACTACTTTATATATAAGATAATATATAATTTGGGAACTAAACATACTTCGTAATGTTTCCTTTTTTATCCGTATGTCCCCCCAAATTTGTGTAATGTGTACGCTGATATTCAATGAACCAATTTAGAATATCCAATTATACTAAAAAGGGTGAAATAATTACTAAGCGTTGTATTAATTTCCATTGATTAGAATTGTAACACATAATCTAAAATGCAAGTTTATGTAACTTTTTATGAATTATATGACAACCTAGGGGAAAAAAGAATTCAGGATGTACTATATGAACTAGATATTGTTCTTGCGCTATTTCTTGGGAATAGAGTTTAAGATATTTATTAAAAGTAGAAGTTTAAAAAAAGTAAAAGAAGTGTAAAGCATCTACCTAATTTGGAATAATCATATTGTCAATCAAACAGTTAGTAAATGTTTATATTGGTTTCCTAAAGAATGTCTGGACGAAATTCAATTAAGATAAGATGTTATTTTTCGTTCAAAATATGTCATTTCATATTTTTGCATCTCTGAAATAAGTTTTCTTTGGAAATTATTTGAATCGCTTAAAATATATTTTTTTAAAATACAGATTTCATTCAATACTTTTCTAGATTTCTAATTAGTAGCTTTAATCTTGGAACTATGATATGTATATTGAAAACTTTTTTAATTAAATAAATTCTCTTTAATAATAAATAATTAGTTTTAGAAATGAATTTAAAAATACAAAATGCTACAAGTAAACACAAGCTAAGAAAAAAAAATATTTAAATTGAAATATTCATTGGTTTTAAATATACCTATATAATACATCTAATATGTAAAGTATGTTACAATCATTGCTTGGAATCAAATTAGACTTATTTATAATAAAAATATCAAGAATGATAAATAACTCTTATTTTTTTAATGATAATAAGACTCACATGTAAAAATTAAAGTATTTTTTATGTATAAATGCATTACTATAATTATAAGTTATTTTGAATTAAAGAGAAATTGTGAAAACAGCGAAAAAAATGGACAAAAAATACGTTTGAAATGTTTTTTTACTCTTCAAATTATTTTCATTTAGTTTTCTTCTTGACAAGTTATGTGGCAAAATTATTTTAATAATTGCAATTAATTTTCTTTACTTTGTATTTTTTTAATTAATATTTTCATTTCAGACCAATTCTTTGCTCGGTTTTAAATCCACAAAAAAATCTAAACTGTGTGAAGGCATTTGAAAAAAATTAAAATTGTATTCTTCACTGAGTAAACTTATTATAACGGTAAATTAAAAGATTCAATTTAATTTTAAAAACACGTTTCATTCTCGGGCAACTCTTGTTTTTTCAGTAAGCTATATTAATTTTTTTTTATTCGTTTTTATTTAGTTTATAGTAACTATTTTTATCTGGAAGAAGTTGCTAATATTTATTATTTTAATTCTTTCCAGGAACTCTAGAAATGCTTATAGAGCGAATACTGTCGTAAACTCACAGAAAGCAATAACTCTCTTCTGAATTTTGTATTCTTCTCTGCTGGTGAATTTGATCATCTTTTGAATTTTAACTCGTCGATAAGTCGAACTGTTTGAGAATACTTTCTGCGCAGACGATTTTTTGGGGTCTGTGCAGGGGATCATCGGGGGAAGTCCATCAGCAACATTCCTCAGATGCTGTTCACCACCCTCTGTGACACTGTATCGGTAAGTGGTTTCGTTTCATATCGGTATGAACATTATCGTAAGCAACCGATTTATAGGTACATAATTTTATATTTAACCAGATAACGTATCAAATGAGATGAAGGAAGGGAGTGGCTTAATATTTTGAATGAACTCGTTTACACACTAGAACGTTATTTTTAATTAAAAATATTTTTAGTGTAGGTTTTTTTTAATTTTAATAAAAAGAAAATTTTGCCATCTTGCTTAAATCTCTTAATTGTCAATTAAAAGTTACGAGATTCGCTCCCCAGCACAACCGTATACGGTGTGTGGGGAGGGGGAAGACATAACTATGTAACTTTTCACTGATATAAGTAAATCTTTCGTAAACACTGTCATAGTCATTTTATTTCATTTCAAAGCTTTCGGAATAGTTATACTGATAGCAGCGCAAAGAAAAGGATCATATTTCGTAAGGACGTATATATACGCCAATGAGCCGAATATATACGCTAGTGGTACTTAAAATACACCCCATGAAAATAACTTTGTCGCATAAAATATTCACAATACTGCTGGACAAAATTAGCTTTATTGATACGTAGGGGGAACGAAATAACGACGTTCATGAAATAGTACTTTTTGAGCTTAATTAATATAGTTAATTAATATCTAAAACAGAATTTTCTCGCTATTGATGTTGTTTTTGTTCTTATAATTCTGCTTGAATGATTTTTATTTAAGATGGCTTTATAAAAACGAATTCTGGAATTCTAAAAGAATTTATCAAATATTGACGATAAATTTCATATTCACTTTTTTTTTGTTGTATGCATTAAAGCCAGTATATTTTCTCATCTAAACATAAAAAATTGAAATATTATTAAAAAAATTATGTTTTTGAGGAGTCTCGACTGTTATATATTGTTGACTAAAAATTATTCATCCAACATTTCGTCTTGTAGTTCCTTGATTCTTCGTGTAATACATTTTCTTTTCAGTGAATAATAAGTAGGTGCACAAATCATTTCTGTTTAAACTTAACATGCTAAAGCATTTTTTGTTTTGTTTTGGCATTTGTTTTTCACCCGGTTGCATAATTTTTATTAATATCCAGAATAAATATTTTGACTAACTTCAAGTGTCTGTAAATGTTGTTTCGCCGCAGCAAAACTATTGTTGTACGAAAGACTACTTGTGCAAAATATAATTTTTTTGTCAAAAGTTTTTTGAACCAGTCTGTAAATGTTGTTTTGCAGCAACATTTATATATTTGTACGAAAGGCAATTTGTACAAAATATAATTAAAAATGTTCTGATCCAGTCTATAAATATCGTTTTTCAGCGAAAGAAAAAAAAACATGGCTATACGAAAGCCGAGTCGTTGCAGTTATTATTTTTCTGTCAAAAGATTTATGGCCAGTTTTGACTGAAAAGGGAGATAAGGCATCCTTGTGAAGCAAATTCCGTTTAAAATGATTTATCAATAATTTATTATTAAATTTGATTAAGAATGGGGAAAATATTTTCGACGGTTGGAATTTTTAATATTCTTGTTAGTTTTGATTTAGTTTCATTATTTTCGTTTTTTGTAACCCCTTAACTGGCGATTAAAAATTACGTGATTTACTCCCCAGGGCCACCATTTTTCGCATATGCGAGCGTATACGGTGTATTGGAAGACAAAGAAAGGGCACAAATATGTGAATTATTCTCTGAAATAAGTAAATCCTTCGTTCTAAGTAAAATAATAATAAGTTCTGAAATAAATAAATCTTTCGTAAGTAAATCCTTCCTCTGAAATAAGTAATCCCTGTCAAGGTTATTATATTGCATTCCAAACCCTTCGGAACAGTTTTACTCACAGCAGCGCAATTAAAATAATCGTATTTCGAAAGAACGGATATATACGCTGGCTTCACTTTAGGGATTCATATTGCGCTCCATAGTTTGAAAAATAATCATAGAAATCCATTTATCATTTTAAATAATTTTCGCAAAATAGATAACAAAATTAAATATTTTATCTTTTTTGCGAAAACTATAGTAATTTATTGTACAAGAATTTTTGAGTTGATACGGCAGAATTTGAATCATTTTTAGAATCCATTTAGTTTTGTATGAAAATTTTAAAAAAATGAAATCTCTAATTGCTCATTATTTAATTATACTTCACAGGAAAAATCTTTATCGCATTTGAAATGTTATTAAGGATGCGGAGTCATTTATATTTTAAAAATGTGGTAAGGACTATCTAAAATAATACTAAGACTCAAAATCCCTGACAATTGTTTCTAGATGTCTTTTTCTTGGCAAATGATCCAGCATATCGATTCACTTCACTAGATAAGTAAAATCCTAACGGGAAAAATACAGGATGAAAAACTGATCGCGAGTGATTAGAAAAAAAAATGATGATAAAAAAACAAGAAAGAAATGGAACGGAATACAAAAAAAAGAAGCAAATAGCTCTCTCGATCTTTTATCATGCCTTCCATCTGATGGAAGATAAACAAGCGACCGTCGGCGAAGCGTTATTTTACAAAATAACAGAAAAACGTATCAATCATCGAAAAAGGGAAGGATTCCCTTTTAACGTCTGAACCGAAAAGCTTCCGGAACAATGACTCGACTGGAATCGATGGACAAAAAGCGTCTTTCGCAAAGTCTGAGTCCTGTTTTTTTTTTCCTTTTATTTTCTCTTTGTTTTTCAGATGGAAGGAATAATCTTCTGGAAATGTCTGCAAAAAAATGATACATGTGTATCCTTTCTTCGTAGGTAGCCCATCAGAACTTTTTTCGGAGATTAAATTGGTCCTCTTTCGTTGAAAAAAGAATAATACGGAATATTTTATATTTTACAGATGGATTGTCAAGTTCTTCAGTTGGAATTTGACCATCAATCCAAAGTTTTTTTCTTTAGAGGGGATAAATATGAATCAGAAGGGTTTAATTTTTTTATAATTGATGTCTATGGTTTTATTATTCGGCATTGAAATGTTTTGGGTTACGTAATTCAGTTAAATTGATAGTACATTCATATCCTTAGTGGACAAAGGTAGGTGTCATGTCAGCCACCCAAAAATGACTCAAAAGATGTTCCCAGTTTGATAAATTTAAAACTATTTTATAAAAATAAACGATTTTAAACGAAAATTTTCGTGAATCCTTTCGTGAAGAAGATTACTTTAAAACAAATTAAGTCTAACTGTAGCTTTTATTGAACACTGATATCTGAAAGTACATATCATAAGAATATTGTGAGCATCATGGGATATCGCTCTTGGGTATCATTAACGTTTGTCAATTATTAACCACTTTAATGCCATGGTTAATAGCTTTATTCTTTTCTTATTATGACTCTTTAGACGATTTATAATTTTACGCTCTTTGTTATAAAAACTAACTGTGCGAAAAATATGTACATAAAGACTTTAGAAATCAAAATTCAGTTCAATGAAATTGCTTCTGTGATAGGGTGTTGCAACGTTTTCCCTCCTCGCTGGTATAAGATTTTCTCTAGGCAGATATTATAACGCTGTTATTTCAACACGTTCACTCCTAAAATATTACGGTGCCCTCTCATCTGACATCGTGCCAACAACCGATGGCCGTGAGAAAAATAACCTCTGCATTCCATCTACGAGCCAAACCTCGAGTGAAATTTGAGGCACATAAAGAGGGACTACCCCCACCCCCCTCAGGATAGTAGAAAGACGAGTCCGCTTGAAATACTCGAAAAGAGACGTTGTGTTTTCCCTCCAAAAATAACATATTCTGTAGAATTGAAATATCAATAGTTTGAATAACTTATATCTAAATTTAAATAGTTTAATTAATAGCTGTAAATATAATAAATCTGTAATGTAATTTCTTAAGTATCACGTTACTTGTCAGTTTTTCCAAATCATCACAGTTGTATATATTAATTGTAGGTGAAACATCGGATTCTGTTATCTAAGCCATTGGTTCCCCCACGCGGTTCTCCAAGAAAAATGCTGTGAGAATGTTAAAGGGTGGTGAACCTATTTTGGGTAGCAGTGGGTGGGAATTTGGGTGGATCATTATGTTTTGACATTTGAACTTAATTTTATAACTACCCCCAAAACTATAATAATTTGAATATCTGTTTTACACCATTTATAGCATGAACTTGAGCAATGGCTTCCCCCACGCTGTTCTAAGAGATGTGAAATCAATTTGTATTGTAGGCAGGATGACTTTGAAATTTTTGTCGGTTTTTCTCTGATCCTAACCAGCACAGCGCATGCGTCGGCTGAATGCAAAATTATTACGTTTCTGAAAAAAAAAATACGTAAGATGTTTGCCTTTTATACTTTAATAACGTCCTCCTTTTCCACATACCATCAATTAAAGAGGGGACGTTGAAAAAATATCCTCTCCTTAGGGCATTGAATCACTGATAATTGTAGAATCTTTTTGCCCCCTAAGTAGAACTTAAAGAAAACAATATTAAACAAATGACGGTTTGTATCTCAAAAACTTAGCATTAAGGTTTTATTTTTCAAGTATCATTTAATTCATATAAAGAATCTGAAATTGTTAACTTGATCAAAATACAACGAGTTAAATGGGAAGATCAGGTTGTCAGAATGGACGAAGACTGCACCATTAAAAAAAGTCTTCAATGCCCAACCAAGAAAGGACAGGCCAAATCTTAGATGGATTGATGTCCTGGAAAAAGATCTCTTAGTTTTGAGAACTAAGAATTGGAGAACACTAGCAGGAAGAAGGCTAGCCTGGAAAAGGCTTCTTGAGAAGGCCAGGGCCCACCCTGGGCTGCCGAACCACAGGAAGAAAGGAAGTATCATTTAATTTTCCTTACTATTGAAACGACAAGGCTGGTTTTTTTTTCTACCGTTCGTTTCAATATCTACCGTATCCAATTCTTAGTATTATTTTGGAGTTTTCTACACTATATAAGACTTTTCCTTAGTACCATAAATATACCGCATTATCTTTAATCACGTTAGAAACCAAATGGCATTTTCTGGGTTTAAACCTATGCATTTTAAGACGCGAGACAATTTCACATTACTTGAGGATAAGTGACCACTTTCATGGAAATAAATATTTAACTTTTTTGCAAAAAAATAAGGAAGTTTTCTTCCCTTCTTGGATAAAATGCCACAGACTTTTACTTTCACCCTATCCCGTCTGTGATCTATAATGCTTTTTACCCGCGGGTGAATTATCGATCGTCCATCAGAGATTGGAGCGCAACATTTAACGTGAACTTCGGAAAAACTTCACATATATATATTTTTTTACTTGTAAGGTCTCAAGTTCAACTGGGTGAAATGTTATTTTATATCGATAAAACGTTAAATGCTGCGCTTCGAAGACGGGTACGTGATAAATGTCAGTTCAGAGATTGAATATTTTTCCATTTTTCCTTCAGACAGTTTTATGTATGTTTTCTTAACGTAAGCTTTCGCCTTTTATTTCTGTTCAACTAAGCTTTAAACTTAAGTGTGGCGTAGTTAAGCTAATATTTTTAACTAAAATAGAGAATAGTTAAGCTAATACTCTTAACTAAAATACAGAATAGTTAAGCTAATACTTTGAAATAAGACATAACTTACTCCTGGTATTTTTAATTGAAATGCAGCTTAATAACCGTAATAAGGTTAAGAAGTATGTAACTTACAATCATTTAAGTTTTTGAAGCAAATGCATACGATATGTGCCTTTATTTTGCATAAACATACGAAATATAAAGCATACAGATTATTATCGTGTCAATCAGGAAAGCAATGCAAATGTTGGTGATGACGAATGTCGTATTTTTGGACAGTGATCAGTTGAAAACCATACTCAAAAGTTCCCACCATGCCAAGAGACATTAGAGTTTTTACATACTTTACGCGCATCAAACCCCTCTACACGAAGATTCTTTAGAGCATCAGGACTTAAACCATTAAAAGGAATGCAACAACACCAATTTTGATCTCAGAATCATGACCAGTTAGGTATCATAGCCGTTACTAGTAGAGACATACCTTGAATTATGCCAAAACTTCATAAATTGAGATTTTTCTACTATGAATGTAAACATCTTTGTCAACGAGAATGTAGACACATTGGCTAAAAGGGATAGATTGGCTCTCCCAGTGACTTGTGTTTTTTATGCAACTTAATTTCAAACTAACATCTAACAAGTAATATAAAAACAAATTAAGTAAATTCCCACATAACTTTGTTTTATTTTTTGGTTACTTTTGCTTAAATAGTTACAATTAACATAAATATGTATATAAATATGACAGAATCAAATTATTAAGTGACAAAATAGAAAGCGATTTTCCTTGCAGTTTTCCATTTTCCTCTCTATAATGGGTGTTGGACTACTTTTTGGTTTATTTGTTACTTTTATTCATTAATTAAATTTAATTATTCTGATAAAACAGTATAGTAAAAAAAGAAACCACATTCTCAGAAACTACACCATCCCAGGTGGGATTCAAACCCACGACCTTTGGATTAGAAGTCCTACGCACTATCCATTGCGCTACAGGGACACAACGAACTATTTTGATTTCTATATATGCTGTTGGACTATTATTTTTGTTTGCTACTATTTATTCATTTTTTAATTTTGTTAATGAATGAATAGTTGAAAAAAACTGTATTAACATCAAGTGTCATCCTCTACAAGTTTAAAAAAATGTACTTGAACTTGAATGGATGAATAGAAAGTATTTTATTAACGATTTAAAATTTGAACAAGATATATATATATATATATATATATATATATATGCATTGCATTTCAGTATGCAATTTTTGGGTAAGTTACCTTTTCCTTATAATGGATTTAGGTTTCCTATCCATTATTTCCAATTGGTATTTGCTCGGTATTATTAACAGAGAAAAGGGGGAAGGTTGGCTGGCCAAAAAACATGTTCAACCCCACTTTTATACAGAAGGATTTTTTTAAAGAAAATTTTATGTATACAAGCTGTCCTAAGTCAGCAATGTTGATAATACTGAAGCATCCATTCTTTTATAATTTACTCTGTTATTTCAATTTGTCATATCTCCTTCTAAATTCTGTTGTCTTGTTATCTAGCAATTGATATTCTTTTAAGTATTAATCATGTTAAATCATCTCTCTCTTGTAGAGAAATTTTGATTATATATATATATATAGAGAGAGAGAGAGAGAGTGAACTAATAGTAGGAATTGAAATATAGGGTGGATTGAACCGATTCATTAGGTTATCAGTGGTATTGAGAGATGAACCTGTATTGAGACTTGAACCTGCTGGTTCTCTGTATTTTTAGGACCGTGTTCACCGAACCCCAAGGCAGTGGACCAGTAAAGGTCCTTGAATCAAATGAATTTCCGTTTAAAATTTAGTTTCGTTTTATTTACCCTGGTGTATTTCTCTACAGTTAGTGCGATTTTTCATGAAAACTATTTTATATTCCATGTTAAATCAGATTTCGTGTTACTTATTTGGAGTAATTGTATTTTATTCTAAAGGGGAATTTAATTTCAAAAAAATTAAAATTATCAAATCAAATATAAACTATCAACGTCTCACCCTCAGCGTACTGCGGTAATATTTTCAAACGTAGACCGATCCTCAGCGATAAAAAAGTTTGGGGAATACTGTGTGTTAGGGTAACAGGCAGAAGCGAACTACTTTGATTCGATTTTTTAAATGATATCTGGATTCTTTGTCGTACCCCAAAGCGGAATTAAATCTTTTTAATTATTGCACTAGTTAAGCCACACCCGATAAAAACCTGAAATATATGGGGCTCTGCAAGCAAGACGTTTTTTCCATTCAAATAATGGTTCTAGATTTTCTTCAGATTAGAATGCTAAGGATTAATTCTAGCATGGTCTTTTTTTACAGGACTTGCACCTGCAACATGCAGAATAATTTTGAAGTTTTTTTTCAAAAAAAAATTAAATAAATAAATAAAAAAATTTGGGACTGTGGTTAAGAATTTATGTAATATAATGTAAAATTTTCTACATGGATGTATTATTTCATGTTGTCTTCGCTCCTCAAAATTGGGCTACCAACATTCTATTGATGAACTATTGGACTAGTGAAGCCCAGTGGCTGAGTGGTTAGTGCATCGCGCTTCCACACCACATGTCCAAGGTTCAAGCCCCGGTCTTGGCAAGGAGGAATCAGCCTTCATCCCTTCAGTGGGTCGATAATTTGTACCAATCTTGCTTGAGAACTTAACAGTGGAGGTTTCGCGTCAACCTGACCACCCGACCGGATCATCTGATCATGCTCCTCAGGGCCCAATGTCACGCATACCGAGTTGGGCAAAATAAGCCTTGGCTTTCATGGGCTCTTGCGCCTCTGAGTTAAGTTATTGGATTATTAGTCCGATAACGCTGAAGAATGTTGAAACCCCAAGTTTGCTTCGGAGAATTTCAAATCAGATTTTCCAAAATAGTTTAGATAAAGCAGAACTAAATTAGATACAATTTGGGATCGCCAAACGTGAGAGGGAAATTAGCGTACGAGATTATTGAAGAATGAAAAAAAATTTTGTAACACACGGAAATATGACCCTGTTGCAAAGTTGGGAAGTCCATCATCATTTTGTTCCCGGAGTTACTGATGGTTTATGACAATAATAAATTATCTATCAATTGAAGAATTAATATGATCTCACTGAAAGAAGGAAGTTTGTAGTAAAAAAGATCGAATATGTAGTAAAATAATATCGAACTGTGACGGGCGTGCATCGGTATTTGAGGCTTACAACAAAGATCATCCATAATCAGAACAGTTTTTTTATTATTCCATCAATTAATACTAGCAACCCACGGTAGGAAATGCACCTTTTATTAAGTAAAGGAGCAAAAGCATGATAGAACAAATATTTTATTATAATTCAAACAACTTACTCTTAGAACGTTTTGGTAATAAACGGTCTGAATTATCCTAATTCCGTTCTCAGCTATTTGACTTCTAGTCGTTATTAATCTAATCCAACTACTGACTAAATCGTCAATTATCAATCTTTAATTTTTTAACAATTAATCGTCGAGCAACTCTCGACTATCTCACAGCTACTTTCCGCAAATCACTAACTGCTAACATCTAACTCCTTACCACTAACTCCTCGTACCTAAAAGTTAATGCTTAAATATCATCCTTCATTTAAATAAACTGTATTTTTCTCTGGGAGAAAGTTTTCAATAGAACAATATTAAAAATAGTTTTTCCTATGAGGATTAGTAGGAGACTCACTGATAGACCCGTTACAGAACTTCTAATTTAACTTATTAATTTAACAAACATTTATTGCATTGTTTTGGCAACACTTGCATGCCTTTATTTGACCGAAAAGATCAATACTATGGAAGAAGCAAAAAAGAATAATGCAAAATTCTATTCTAGCAAAGACACATATTCCGAGATATTTATAGGCTCCCTGCTTATTCTTCCAATACATTATTATTTTCCTTTGTTTAAACTCCTTTGACTGTAGGTTGCCTAATCGCTTCTGTCCAGTAAATCTTTTTTATTATTCTAAGAAAGAATTGGCGGGAGTTATTCATCTTCCATTGGCTCTGTGACGGCAGCTTCTGTGGTTGTCAATGACTAATGGCGACCGATGTTCTTTTGGAAATGCTAGATTTTCTCTGATAGATGGTTCCGAGCTGTCAAAGAGTCTCCAAGATAATATGTTATTCTTTTTTGAATATTTCTGGTGCGCTTTGTTTAGGAATATGAAATCGATTGTAATGGGTTTCCTCAGAGATTTTTTCTTTTTAATTTTGTTCCTTTTTCTAAATCAGTTTTGTATTTGGGAAGCAAACAAATAGTTTTCGGAAAGTTTTTGTCTCTGGATTTTTTTTTGTGTGGGGATGGATACTTCATTGTGTTAGATTTATTATGATAAAACAATGAAAAAGTGACGTTTTTGTTTGTGATGTGTAATTTTTCATTTAATATTAGTTTTTCTGTAAGATAAACCGATTTTGATGTTATTTTTTATTATTTATTTTCAATCAAATGATTTAGGATTATAATAAATTTAGATGGTTAAGAAGTCTTTTTAAATGTTCTATTGCTGAAATAAATACATGTACACTGGTGTCCAAAAGTTAAGCATAATTGATTATTATGTGAATAAAGAAGAAACTGTAAATCATAATGGCGGGAAACGTGATATGCGAGCGTAAAATGTTTATAAAATAAGGAAGCAAATCAAAAGAATGATAATAATTAATTTTATCATCCAAAGTAGCAGTTTGAAAGGAAACTCAGCATAGCAAGGATTCACACTTTAAAGAAAAAATGAAAGAAAACAATAAATAGAATACTGATGCTGCAGTTTAATAAGGCGTGTGGTCACCTCTGACAGCCAGGCACGCTGCACATCGATTTACCATACTTGCTATGAGATGATGAATTATTTGTGGGCTCAAACGGTTCCAAGCTTCTTGGAGAGCTCTCTTCAGTTCTGTAACGGAGCTTGGTGGTTGAGAAAGGGCTGTAATTTTTCTCCTGAGCATATACCATACATGCTCGATAGGATTTAAATCAGTGGAGTTCGCAGGCCACGACACGCGCTGGATGTTTTCCGTTTCAAGGAAGTCATCAATCAGCACCACTCGGTGACATAGCGCATTAGCATCCATGAATATAAAGTCAGGACCGACAGCACCTCGAAACAAGCGAACATAAGGCTCAAGAACTTCGTCTCTATATCTTTGAGCAGTCACAGACCCCGTGTCAAAGAAATGGAGGTTTGTGCAGCCGTCCATCATGGTGCCTGTCCCTTCCATTACTCCCCTTGATGGATAATTATGTTTTTCCGTTATATTTCTTGGTTCAAAACGTGTTCCACGTTCTCTCCATATCGTTACCCGCCGAGAATCCCTACTCAGACTAAACCGGAACTCGTCAATGAACATCCCATTGGCCCACTCTCCCACACTCCAATGTTGATATTTCAAACTCCAGTTCAAACGAGCGCGTATATGCGCAGACGTGAGGGGAATGCAAACTGCTATTCTTCTGGTATACATGCCAGCATGATTGAGTCTCCTGTAAACATTTTTTCTGTAAATTCGTATTCCTGTGGCGACTGTGAGAGCCGAACCTAGTGCTCCAGCAGTACTGCCCCTCTGACGTCGCGCACTTATAACCAGAAATCGGTCTTGGCGAGGGGATGTGACTCTTGGTCGATCTGATACTGGTTGTCGTTAAACATCTCCCGTTCTTTGAAACCTCTGTCACAGTCTTGAGATTACAGACTGGTCCACATTCAGAATTCGAGACACTTCGGTTTGTGATCCTGAGGATTCCAGCATTCCAATGATTCTTCCTTTCGTAAACATTTCAAATTGACGTCTTTGTGCCATCATTCATCTTGTTTAATGGTTAACAACGTTCCTTCGCACAGCAGTTGCACGAAACTTGTCTGAACTGCCTATGCTGCATGAATCGGTTTCTCCGCGTTCCGACATGCACCGGTGTTTCGCGCTGGACCTAGTCGATTGAAAAGTTTTGCATAAACCCAATGTTTCTTTTTCACCCAATTAATATCCGTAAGAAATTTGGAATAATTTTACGAATATTTACTCCATGTTTTTTGCATTTTACTATTTATACTTAACCTTTGGACACCAGTGTATTTTACATTGTATGAAATAGGTTCTTGAAAAATTTCAAGTTCAAATTTTGTCTTTGTATATTATATTTATTTTCTTTAATATTTTTGAATTACATGTCTTTTGTAATACAGAACATATTCGGGTGAAAAAACTACAGAAAATCCAATATTATTTTTTTTAAAAATTCTCAAACTGTGGGGCGCTCCCTTAGGGGGTCGTGATAACCCTAGGAGAGGGGCGCGAGCATCTTGAAAAGTCGAACACAAAATATTATTTAAAAATATTATTACTTTATTGAGGGTAAACAATAAAAATAATAATACACTCTGACATAATAAAAAAAAACCTTTACACTGATATATACACTTATAAATGTATCAGTACTGTACAATATATATTATAATCAATTTAACAAGTTTTAAAGCTATTTTAAGAACAAGTTTTATAATTACCAGTGACCCCACGGGCTTGTCATATATAAAATTATGTACAACAATTAACCCTTATCTTCATAATTTGTATGGCTTATAATTAATCACTTAACTGCCGATTAAGACACGTGATTCGCTCCCCATTGCTACCGTTTTTTACGTGTGTATTGGGGGTGGAGAAAGGGAATGAATAAGCAAATCCTCTGAAATAAGTAAATCTTTCGTAAACACTGTCAATGCCATTTTTTTTAATTGAAAAGCCTACGGAATAATTTTATAGATACCATTGATAAGAAAAAAATTGTATTTCGAAAAGACATATATATACGTCCGGGACATATACGCACTGGTTGAGTGAAACGTTTATATACGCCGGTGGCACATAAGAGGTTAAAGTCATATTGTAGCTTTAGCGTCTAAATATCGTATTATCGGATTCAATACAATGTTATAGTATGGAGGAGGGCGCGATGAAAGTTATGATTGAATATTGGGTCGCGAGTATTGAAAGTTTGAGAAGCACTGTTCTAGTTATATATTTGAGAAATAGAAATGTACTACATAAAACTTGTAAAGGGCTCTCTTCGGGTTTTCTACTAATCCTCTAGGAGAAATACTTTTCAGGCATTGTTTAGTTAGAGAACCGCTTTTTTTGCAAAGGAACCGTGATTCAAGTAAAACAAAAATACTATTTAAAGTAAAGTGAATTGAGCTAGAGAGAGAGGGAGGAGAAAAAGTGAGGTTGTAGTTGGAATTACTACGTGTTGTTGTATTTTTAATCTAATTTAAATATTTATAATAAAAATTAATACTTATCACAGTCAAAGCAGACAATAATTTGTATTTAATTATATCCACACAAGTTGTCTACTCCTTTTCTGAGGAACACCAACCGTTCAAATATATATTTTTGTATATTCCACAACTACAACCCCTTTTCAATAGATATCTTCACTTTTCTATGTCTCTCCATCTTACTCAATTCACTTTAAATAGTACTGTTTGCACGACCCCAACTGCACATGTCTGAAATGCACATGCCCAACAATCCCGATATGTATGTAAAAGGAAGTTGTGAAAAATAAATATATATTAGTCCACAAGAGACTGTGTTGTACATGAGTCATGAGTAATTCTAAGTTATCGATAAAATAGAGTAGAGTAAGAACAAGTACAATTTCTTTACATATATCACGGTTCCTTTACAGAAAATGGTCCTCCAATCGAACAATTTCTGAAATATTTCTCTGAGGATTAGCATAAGACTTGAAGAAAGCCCGTCACAAACTGATAATGAAAATTATACGAAGTTGTATATTTAGACAGCTGATAAAATGTGTTGTTGTAGTGTCTAATCCCTAGTTAGGCTATGTAAAACAAAGCCAACTCCATTATAGTCCTTACACTTCCTAAATATCCAAGATTAAAATAGATTTTTAAGAACACCTCTCCTCGTCCAACTTAAAATTTAAGCTCTGTCAAACGTGTTCATGTACCTGTGCAGCATTATACTTCGTACAGATCTTAAAAATATTTAACCCCTGTTCAAAGTTGAGGGATTTCAAGTGTACACTGACAAATCGAGACATGCAAGTCTGCTGGCCTCTATGAAATTCAAAGAGTAGGTTACCACCTGAGTGCTTCGTCAGACGTAAAGTATTCATATATTTTAATTCATAATATCTATAAATGATTTCCGTATCTAGATACGACTTCGACTTTTCTATATTTCGTTCTAAGTTGTCTAAGTTCGAAAGAGGAATCGTTGAACCAAGGTTCACATGTTTTCTTGAAAATTTATGAAGTTTAATTCTTCAACAAAAATTTAATAAATATGATAAGTAATTATTTTTTAAAAAAATTATAGGTTACACGCATGCACGCAAACAAACGGTAATTTCTAGGAATGTAATGCCATTTTTTTCTTTATATTTTTTGTTCAATCTTTTTCTTAAATTCTATGTACAGTAATTTAAAAATAATATTTAACTATAACTCGTTAATTAAACATTATTTAAATTGGAAGTAGCAAATGTGATATCTTATAATCATAGTGAATATTGCATAAATGTGTGCTTGCCTTCATCATTTAATATTCCTTCATAATCCTGGCATATTTAAAAGACTTATCTCGCACACACCTTTTACCTTAGACCGACAATACAATATTTACTTTAATTTTTGCCAAAAAAGAAAAGAAAACCTGAGCATGTTCAAACTTGATTTGATGCAGGAATTTCCTTATGGCCTAAGTTTAAGAACTATCCAGTTTAGCAGAAATTGGAACATTTGTATATCAATTCAGAGGAATCGTATATGAATTTTAGACATATCCTATAAAACTTGTTAAGGAAATCAGAAGAATAAGAAGTAAGTAGAAGGAAATATACATTCATATTTAAAATTTAAATTAAATAGGAACGTCCCAGACAGAAAATAAAGCTAAATGTGCAGATGTGTTTTGTAGACACAGCTGAGCATTTGTTCTCTAGTTACTTTTGCCATAACAAAAAAAAAAGAACTTTTTTTCACAAAAGGTAAAATAAAAAGTTTTTCTCTTGTATGATAATTCTATTGATTTTGAAGGATTCTGCAATAGAATATATATTTATTTGCATTATAATGATGCTTTGACAAGGAAAGATTCAACAAAAGAACAACTTTTCTTCTAGATACATATGAATCCATCATATGAGTCATTTTATATTATTTGAATTAGTTTTTTTTATTTTTCATAAAAATACGTTTAAGGAATTTTGTGATTTATATTTAAATCAAAGCCTAATGCAATAGAATATACTTTTACTGACAAAAAAAAGAAAAAAGAGAAAATAGAAAAACATTGGAACATATTTAGAGAAAAACATTAATTCATCGGCTTTAGGTGATTAAACATTTGGGGAAAAAACGACACAAAAATATACCTTCAAGTCAGCAACGAATTAATAGCATTATATAAAATAACTGAATCGTAATATTACACAGAAGGTCTTACGACAACGAGCAAAAGTAACATGACTAAACTATTTTTATTCAATATTTGTGAGTAATTAAGTAATCACGCGTTCGAATAATAAAGTGCTTCTAAAGAATATTTTTATTGCATGAATTTTTTTCCGCTAATACAAACAAATGTTAAATACGAGTAATTTTTCTTTTAGTTACGTTGTCAATGACTGAAAGCCAATGTTTAAATATAAAATTTAAATACCTTATGATCAATGTAAATATGGTTGGGTTTGCAGAAATTAAAGGGAAATTCCACTTATTTGTGACTAAGATTGTATTTGAACAAATAACACTTTCGAATTAAAAATTCTAGAATAATCATTTCCTAACAATGAAAAAAGAAACATAAATCACACACGACGCATGTTGAAAAGCATGCAGTAAGGTAACTTCTATCTATATTTTCACTCATTCAAATAATCAAATATCCTTTCTTTTCAAAAAGCAACAAGAGTGTCCATTTTTTTATTTTAACTAAACCTGGTTTAGTAATAATGAAAACAAAAGTAATAATGATTGAAATTTATTAATTCCTAAAATGTGCATGGTGACGTAGATCTGCATCGTATGTTTGAAAACCTCATCTATCTTTACGTAGCAACTTCTTTTCATAGTGTATAATATTAATTTAACCACGATTATATTTTATTGTTCCCGAACGCTACTAGAATCTTTGACAGTTTATTCCTTTATCTGTGATAATTTTCATTGTTGGTACAATTTGTACTAAGCTGAGTACAATTTCACTTCGGCAGGTGTTACGAATTACGATTATTTAGTATAAAAAGTAATAAGAACATACAGACAATTATAACAATTATTTTGGGATAGAGAAACAAGGTAAGAGTAATGAATAATGTTTATATATTTTTGGATATATATATATATATATACTGATAAACTTTGGTAAGAAAAATTCAGTGATTCTGAAATGTAAAAATGCATCGATATGTAAAAAAATTCTAATGTGCGTGAGGGGAGGGGGGAGTACTGTTTGTATTTTTTCCATTCACAACACCCATTTTCCGGTTGATTTCAAGTTTTGTTCAATGAAAGTTTAAATAAATGAATTTTTAAATTTTGTAATTGTCTTGCCTGCGTGTCTAAAGGTGTGGGAGGATTGGATGGAAGACTAGCCATATTGCATGAAACACAATCTAATTTATTCACAATATGAACCATCTCAAATTCAATGGATCATGGATAAGAGATGCACCCAATTAATAAATTTAAAGACAATTAACAAGGTACGCGAGATATGAGAAGACTTTAATACACTAAATACACTTACTCAAGGTAATAGGTATGACTTCTTAGTTATTTAATCTAGATTCAATCTCCAGTGGCAATTCGTCACCTTAAGTAATTCAATTATCCAATATTAAATACCCACGATTCACATGCAATTTGATTAGCCTCTGCTCTGCTAGAAGTTTATCCATCTCTACTTACTCTAACCTAAAATCATAAACTATATATAGTAGACTTAGTTTACATAATCACGTCTTCTTCGAAAAGGAGTTTCATAATAAAATAATTTTTAAAGACCAGAAATTCCCCAAGAGGATTATTAGTATAAGAAGTGCGAATAGAATCGTCACAAGGTTAAAAAATGTTCGAATTGCAAAATGAAAATTGTCTTGAGTATCTGTTTTTTTTTTAAGATTCAAAGTCCTACATCGTTAAATAGTTTTTTTCTCGGTTACATTTTGCTCGTTAAAAAGAGACATTAGGGCTTGCATAAATGCAATGCGTTAATTGGGCTGTATGTTCACGACTAGCCTAAAAATGTTCTGCTACAATAGTATTCATGGCATTGATATTATTTCTAAAAAGATCACTGAGAATAGAGCAACGAGTCAGAAGTTTGGGGGGGGGGGATAGACGGTGCTTTTTGATAAAAGTTAAACAAGGAGGGAAAAAATTCTATTTTTTTCTGTCATTACAAAAAGAAAAAGATTTCCGAAAAGAAAATTACCCCGACTGCCAAAAAAGATTTCATTTTTGTTCCAACTATGTCCAGAAGAGAATGCTTGAGAATATTCTAGACAAAATTCTTCCGGCTATCCGGCGACTAACGAGCCTCAGATGCTGCCGCGTCCGGACAATTCCCTGTGTCTTTTTTCCCTCTTTTGCTGGACAGAAATGAATAAAAGACGCACTTTTCCCTGCAGTGCCTCGGGCTGTCCGGTTATGAAAGAATCCGGCAGTTTTTTCCCCTTTTCCCGGACGCAAAAATACAAAAATACAAAAAAAAATCCTACCCAAGCAACACGAAGTAAGAGATAAGAACAAATGGGGGAAAGGAAGGCTTTTTTCCCTTTTTTTTTTTGCTCTTCCCCTTTTTCTTGATGTTATCTATCTTATCCCGAAGTTGGAAGCGTTGCACAAACGCATAACTTTTGCTCTTGGCTTTGCAGATAAGAAATACAGGAACAAATTGTCCTTGCTTCGTAGAGGGAAAAAGTGGTAACATCACTTCTTTATCATATGCGTAGAAGATTCTTTGCCTTGTTAGTGTGGTACTCGAAATGTGGAAATTGGTGATTTTTTTTGTTTTGTTTTTAGATATTGTAGAATAATAGAGATATATGATACTTTGTAGAATGCTGAATCAAGAATTTGTTTCCCTTTTTTTAAAAAACAATAACGCTTTTTATTTGCAACATTGTATGAAGTCCTTCGTAAGATTGAATTATTTTTTTTAAATAAAAAAAATGTTGGTTAAAAATTACCAACATGGGGTATACTTTCAAAAAAAAAATGTGTGATTTAAAAGATATATCGATACATTGCTAAAACACCATTTTTGATAATAAAAAATATATAGTTTTTTACACTTTTAATTTGATATTAAATGTCAAATTTGTTATTTTTCAAATTGATTTGAAATTTAACCATGTCTTATATTGAAACCGAGTTGCAGATTGGCAATACATATATAAATATTTATAGGCGATTCAATCATTCATTCCATCATCCTGAGATCTTCGGAACTATTAGACTGACAGTCTTGAAATTTTGCAGGCATTTGTTTTCTGTTGATTAGAGATGCCCAAACGCGTTTTCTTAAAAACGACATCCAAAGAGGATTGCCGGGACGTTACAGATAAAAAAAATCTTTTTTTTAAAACTATTACGCTTTTATAAAAATTTGGGCAGCATATTTCTCTCGTTAAGTAAAGATCCACTGAGAACAGATTTTCCGTAATCGACTCCTAAAGAGGAGGGGCCACAAGGGATTACGGGTGCTGTGTGTGTGTGTACAGAGAACGAATCCCGTTTTTCAACTATTAAATCCTACAGATTTGAAATTTCGGGGAAATATTTTTTTAACACTCTTTTATAAACTTCACTTGTATGTAACGGAATCTTTGAACTTATTTTTACCCACTTTAAAAGGTCAGATTAATTCGAAATTTTGCTCACTTGTCAAGGATCAATGACAGAACAATAATTTAATAATTTTGCTCCATTGACCTGATCAGGATCATCAGCATTAACGATTTCCCATTTTCAGATCCCATCCCACCATCTGGCAACTAATTCCATATCCCATTTCCAGATTTGGCGAGCAATTCCAGAATTGGAGACTAAAAGATTAAGTTACCACTTAGTTCGATTAACTATAAAAAAGTGGTTTTTTTTGTTTTTTATGAACTATAATTTTTATTTATTTAATAAAGATCCACTAAAATTTTTTTGCGGAAATTGACCCTGAAGGTGGGAAGAGTTTCTGCGGGTTATTACTTCCATTTTAGAAAGTCCAGTTCTATCCTTTTTAAATCAAGAGACGAGAACTATTTTTCAATACAATTAAAAGCTTATTGCTAGAACTTGGATATCAATGACTTAAAAACAGTATATTGTCATCCAGCGAAGAGGCAAGGTAATAAAGTAGCACTTGATAAAATAAAGTTTGTTTTTCACTTCATCGCCAAATGAGCTTGAATATTTTTCATTAATGCAAAAAATTATAATCTAAATTTTATCGATCAGTCAATCAAAAATTTTGTTCATATATTTTTTAAATATTTGTTCAAAGAATAATCTATGCTTAAAGTTTTACAGTGAAATAATTAGATTGCTGTAAAAGAGAACTTACAATGAAATTTCAAGAGAAAGTCCGTCTCAAACTACCGTTGTATTCTGGATAAGGGTATTATTACCAGGAGGACAGTCTATTCCGTGGGGAAAATAATTATCTACATAATATATTTTTAAAGGATGTTGATATATTTATTTTCCTATGTTGCCATTTTTTGTGGAAAAATTTAGAGTCTTACTTACTTTAGAATAAGTTCATCTCTTGACATAAAAAAAATTAAAAATGACAAATTTGTACCATTTTTTAAATAAAGTCCCACAAAGTCATGAATTATGCATTTGAAAACAAAATTTATGTAAATTTTAAAACTTCTTTCCTAATACTGTTATCCTTAATCTAATGATAATCAAAATTCTACAACGTGTGTGATAAAAACCAAATAATCCAGGTTGTGTATTTTTTACATTCTTTCTCCTCTTTACATAAAGTAAATATAGAACTTTTGCATGGTAAATAAGAGTAATAAGATTACACCCCAAAAAATACTATCTTAAATATCATCCTTTGGAATTCAGTTGCTGTATAAAAGGGACCCTATTTTTTATGTTGAAACATCTCAGTTGAGTAGCTACATATGATAAGAATGAAAATTTCTAGTAGAATTTTATTGTTTTTCCATGGTGCGCAAATATATCATTTTACTTGGAATATATTTGGAAAAGACAAAAAAAACTTTATCCTTCAATTTCTTTCTTTCATTTTGAGCCTAGATCGTCACGCCTTACTTAAAACTAGAGGAATATATATAATGAATACCATTGGTAATACGCATGAAAAACTTAAAACTTTGACCCAGAAATTCCTTTCACTAAAATAAGTATGACATTTTTTAGCATACATGGACAACGATATGCAAGGCTATTAACCTGGCATTTACGTCTGTCCTTATGACTGGCATCGAATAATTAGTCCAAAAGCCCAACTTATTCTAGTCGCAATATTTCATTTTTAATTCAAATTATATCGGGATATAGATAGATGTATAATTTAAGAATAGGCACCCATCCGGTATAGTGGTTAGTCACGCTGACTATGGTACGTCGGACCTGGATTCGAATCCTGAAGAAGGCATGGATGTTTGCAAATTTGCCTTCGTGGAAAATGGATGTTTTGCCTTCGTGGCATGTGGGTACTCTGAATAGCCGTCGAGCCTCAAGTCCTCACGTGAGGTTGGTGGAAGGGGAAGCGAGGTGAGAGGTTTTTGACCACCCCCAGGCAATTTTCCTTTAAAAATTGGGGGTATCGAGAAAAATTATATTGTCACCTGCATGGTGCTCAAAGCTAAGGCTAACGACAGGCGTAAGAATGTAGTCCTTACCTGCGATGAATTTCGTGAACCTTGATCTGATGTTACTGGCAATCAGGCGGCATAAGTAACAACGACATAATTTAAAAATTGATGAACAACTGTGTTCTTTCATATTTCATCTAACGCTTATCATAGCTAAGTCTACATCAAAAGCTAAATTCTTTCATTCCTCTACCTCTTTTTCTTTCTAAAGACTTAAAACAGTTTTTTCTTTATTAATAAGGGTATAAAACAGCCTGTTCCAGTCGTTTCTGTACCTTTATAAATAATAATTCGTCCATCTTTTTTGGACGGTAACGACCTATTCTTACCGTGTGAAACCGTTTACTCATTTGGCAGCGAGAGCGCTGGCATCACGCCAACACTCGTTAGCACGCGCTCTTCCGTCATCATTAAAATTTAATAATTTCGTTCGAGAATGTTTTAGGAGCTTCAGACTTCATTCCTAAATGATTCATTTGAGCTGTCTTCCCCGTCTCAATCGATCTTATCGCGAACGGATTCATTTCACTTACGAGGAACTGGAACGACTGGAATCGGAACTACAGACATTTGGCGATGTCTTTCTTCGAGTGCAGTTAGCGAGAATACTTTGTTAATATGGAAGTTAGTTATTTTAAGTAAAATGAACAAATGAGTAAAGATTGTTAATAAAGCTTTTTTAATGATAACTAAATTTTTTCAGACCGAGTTTTTAAAGAGATCGTTTTAGAACTTTCCAACTTTGTTTCTGGTTACAAAAGAACATTTAATCTAGTTTATTCTATAAAATGTTTATCATAAAACAATTTAGATAAATCTCTAAAACAGATAAATGTTTTTGAGATCGTTAGCATATGCTGTTATATCTTCAAAAATAGCCAAGTATACCCTTTTTCTTGTATCGCAAACAATAGCGATTTGGTGGTTAAAATTATACTAAAATCTTACATTTGGTTTTCGAATTCTAAGAAAGTGTATTTATTAAAGTTTTTGTAAAATATTGACAGTAAAATAATGTATTTTTATCAAACTTTCGTTCTGTACATTTCTCAAGTACATAACTTTAAAAATTGTTCTCGTTTACGAAAGGTAAAATTCAGGAGTGAAATTATGTAAATTTCGCAATGTAATTCTTCTCTAGTTTCTTAAATAGTATTTTTAAATTTTTTTTTGCATAAAAAATGTTAAAAATTCGGTATTAGGTATTTGAATTCAAATCAAGTTTTCCGTTTTGTAAATATATTATTATTTTCAATGAATGCATAGCAAAAGGTGAAGATTCCTTTTGGCAGTGAAAACATTTCTAAAAATTTAATTGTTTTTGGTCTGATACTTTTTAATGAAAACTATTCTAAACCATCTCAAGATTGTATCAATTTTGGAACAATTTTAAAAAATTACCGAAGCTTTCATGAGAATATTTAATATTACTTTTATTAATTCTTAATCCATAATTATCATCAAACGGTTTTAAAATGGTTTTCTTGTTTTAAAAAAAAATAAACATTTCCGAACATTTTAAGTTAAATTACATTCTTTCTAAATAAGATTACATGTAATCCATTAAATATGAGTAGTAGTATCTTATTTTAAAATTAAATGCTTTCACTTCTGAATAATAAATATGATATGAAAAAAACCAGCCATCGAAAATAATTTATTCATAATAACATGAATGTGTAAAATTATAATCTCTGATGGGATTTATTTACGAACGACGTTATACACGTTCTCGTTCAATATTTACCACATCCTGAGACTCCTGTTTTTAAGTTCATTTAATCCAGAAATAAAAAAATGGAAAAAAAGGATACACCCCCTTCTCCTCCAGTAATTGCTTTTTACTTATTCCAAAAGAACTTTCTATATAATTGCAGAATGGATAAACGCTTAGAACCGTGCATTTTTCCCAATGTAATTCTTTTTATACTGTTTTGTTTTTTACTACCATTCCTTTTTCCGAATTGTGCGTGCCGCCGTTAAAACAAAATAATGCGTTATTTCTGATAAGTCGCCTCTGCGGGACATTAAACTGCAGTCTTAAGTCCTCTAATTAACGTTGTTTCCTCCCCCTTTGGTTCATTTAGCGGATAAACAAAAGTCTTTTGGTAAAGAACCCCCGTCGCAGTTATAAGGCGGTAATTCTCTTTCTTAAAAAAAAAAACTTCCGAGAGAGAGTTTGAATGAATTCCTTTTAAATGGCTCCGCATCTCGGAATGGTTCCTCTCTCCCCTAATAAGATAGGAGATCCAATTAAGTTCCAATTGAACAATTATCGCTTTTTTGTGGCAATCTTTTGTCTATTTCGTTTTCGATGGCCGTACAAAAAATAAACAGACTCTTTCTGTGCAATTTGTTCCTGGATTTTGGCACTGTTTGTTTCGTTATCGGATAAAATTGGAGGAAATGGTGTTTTTTATTCCATACGAGCAAAATGGCTGTTTATTTTGCTGTAAGGATTTATACTCATTTCTACAGTGTTATATTGTTTTATTCAAAATTAAACTTTTTGAAATATTGTGGTATTTTTTTTTTAGAAAATAAATCATTAAATGTCGTTACACATAGAAGTAAACACACATATACATGAGAGAAAAGACACAAATATTGAATATAATAATACAGGGTGACTTTTATATTAAACTGACATTACTCAGCGCCATCTGGAGCTCGATGTAACAACTAGAATGGCACTGTCAAGGTAATGGTTTTAGCTGTTACGATACGGCTAAGGTGCAGGCAGCTCTGGTTGATGTCACAATTAAATCCGGATCATTCCTAAGGAAGGCGGCATTATGACGGCATCGGGATGCCGGTAAATGTTAAATTTGATAAATCACAGTAAGTGTGAAAGTCAATTGAATAGAGATCCTATCGGAGTGTGCTGGAAGTTGATCACTGAGAGAGACCGTGTGGGGTACTGAAACATGTAGAAGTGTCCATGATCGTCCTTAGCGTGAGAGTTACTTTAAAGGTGGAATACATCGCTCCCATAAAAGTGACACGTGATGTAGAATCCCTTAGACGTAGCCGGAATAGCTCTATTCCACTATTAGTCCAAGTCCCATTCCCGTGGTGGACTTTGAAGCCAGTGGTTGGCGTGGAAACTGCACAAGCCACCTTACTGTCGGCTGAATCACAAGATGTCAAAGTTTGATTTCCCTTAGAACATAGGTTCTCAACGTGGGCGATAATGCCCCTTGTGGGCGTTTGAGGCTTTCAGGGGGACAGTAAAAGATCCAGAGAAAATTAGGGGGCATTGAGATGGCATGGAGGGGCTTGGGCAGATTAACCAAAAAGACCAAAAAAAAACACGCTGATTATGTACTAACAACAGTAAACTTTAATACTGTTTACCTTATGTTGATTGTGTGTATTTAAATCATTACTATATCACACATACGAAAATTCACAAATTTCGGTAGTTCGGGAAGTGGATAAAAATTTTTAAGATTACATTACATTCAGACCTACATTAAATTGAATGATATATTGCATTTTAATTTCTGTAGTGCGCGTGTTGTCTTTGTCGTTGAGCAGTAGGCAAAATGTTGTGTCCACTGCATTTCATTACGCATATAATCCAAACAAACGTAATTAAATATGTAAACCAAGAATTTACGTGTTTCTTTAAAGGCTGAAACTGTCAATTTATATTTATTTTGAAAGCAATAGTTTATTATGGATTACTTGGTATCATCAAAACCCCTGTCTACTTTTATAACAGGTAAGCTAAAACTTTTATTCCCCTCTTTTAAATGAAGAAATTCAGTAGCGCAAGTTTGAATTCCAACAATATCCTACCAATGACTAAAATGTGTAATATTGCACATTTAAATATATTTGTGGCAATAGCTTTTTCAGATTCGCAAGTAAAAAAATTGTGGCTTTAGAAGAAAAAAAATTCAAAAATATATTCTATTAGTAATAGGATATTTTTTTACAAACTTAACTCTTTTTTCCACCGTGTATTATGTACACTCTTATTTCACTAGAGTGGGAGGGGGCAGCATCGAACTATTCACTAGAAAAGGGGGTGGTATCGAAATATTTACTAGATAAGGGGGCACCAGTTCAAAAAAGTTTGGGAAACTATGCCTTGGAACATAAGCGTTGGAGGTGTTCATTCTGGAATACTTTCTCACGCGAAATCGTTTGACTTTCGAGGCGTCACTAGTTCCATAATAGGAAATGGGCCATTTGTTGAAGACTTACTACAGCACTAAACTTGTAATGGAGACTACTGGTGACATAGGAAATAAGATTCAGTAAAAATCATTTAATATTAAAAATCACCCATTGGGGTATTTAAGTCTCCGTTGTAATTTGGCAAACAGAAAATCAGCATAAAACATGGATACGAAAGTAAATTCTAAGTTTATGATTTTGTAAGCAACAACTGCCCCAGTAATTTGGGCTATAAAAACAGACAGACAGCTCAGGAAAATAGTATTTTCATCTGTAGCGAGAACGCTCAAGTGAATATGCGACTTGCATTACCAGAACTTGAGCTATTGGTAAAGCTGCCCTGTTTTAATCGTCCACAGCAACTTTGAACCAGAAAAAAGCTACGTAGGGAGGCTTTATAGCTTAGCGCGTTGAAAGGTGTGATTAAGAAGTTTGAAGAAACAGACAATTCACCCAGGCAGGTGACGTAAACCTGTGTCAGAAGAGTTGATAATGTTGTAATTGTAATCGTCGACAGGTCACAGGGAACCAATGTTTGCACATATATCTCAGCTAATGTGAAGTATTATTTTTGATATATTGTATATGTTTGTAGGACATATTATACAGAGAATGCTTGCTATAGCTTCTCAGAACGGTGGTTATGCTGAATGTGGTTGAATTTCTCACTTTGGAAGTTAATGTAGTGAATAAAACGTAGCATTTTAACTATTGTTATGTATGTCTTATTATTTTTTCATCCTTTGTAATATTTTTTTACATTATACAGCGCCATAAATACCCTATTCGGTGACTTTTGGAACAATTGTTTTCCTCGGAATCCTACTTTCCAAGCAATCATTCGTTTCCATACAAAGTTCGATGAAACTTCTTTTGTCAGATCGAACGGCAGGTGGCTCTGAAAAGTGTCAGTATGAAAAAAATCCCTCTTATAAGGGGTGACGCTATGTAATAAAGAGACACGTGGAGAAGGTGTTCTTTACTAAGTCCTCTAGTTAATTAAAATACGTTTTTAGACAAAACAAACATTTACATACATAACTAGAGAACTAACATTTAGAACAGAATTAAAAAGGATCGGAGTGCACATGCTCATACGTCCTTACACTTCCAAGGCTTGGCCATCACTGAAGATTGTTCTATCCGCTGGAGGGTGTGAAAGTTTTTCTACTGTTTATAGGAGGGGGGGATTCTAAGCAAAGGGTGGTTACACACCCTGTATTTATTCAACCACGTATTTCATATCAAAAATAAATTAAAAGTGTAGAGCTGTTTCCTTTACTGCAGCGTTTCTAAAACTGTGTGGCGTGCCCTCTAGCGGCCGTGATAACTCTACGAGGGGGGCGCGAACGTATGAAAAAGTCAAAAATAAAAGAATTAAAATAGTTATTAAAATTTACTGAAAAGAAGCCAATCAAAATACATAATAAAAAAATATACATTTATACTGATGTAGTTATAAATGTATCAGTACCATACAATGTATTTGATAATTAATTATTAATAATAAATTAAAAAGAAGCTCAATAATTATACCAGCGACTTCCATGGACTTGTTATGTACAAAATTATATACCAATTTAATACCTATCTTGCTAATTTGTGCGGTTTAAAATTTTTTTGTCATATAGTAGTTTTAACGCGTCAAAGTACATTGTTATTGTATGAGGGGGGCGTGATGAAAATTATGACAGAAAATAGGGTCCCAAATGTTGAAAGTTTGAGAAACACTGCCTTACTGAATTTTTATACGTCATTATAATATTACTTCCGACTTTATTGGAGTCTTCTAACTATTCGGATCCACGTTACAGATCTTTTGAAGTGGGTTCTCTCAAGAATTCTCTATTGAGCTGTTCTCCATCTAGCTTTTTCTTGATATTCTTTCACTATTTTCGTAATAACTTCTTAAACGCCGCACATCAATCTTTTAAAATTAACCCTCATGTTCCCAAAATTTCTGCTTATACGTTAACTAATACATCACGGTTCCTTCCAAAAGTGAAGTTCCTTGTATCAAATAAGACCATAAAGTAACCCCAAAGAATAGTCAAGTAAAATGCTAGTGAGGACTAATCAATTATTCTTTATACATCCCATATTACATGTTTTATATTATGACGTTGCTCTGGTACCTGCTAACCCACTTAATATAATTACTAATCGCGAAAAAAATAATTTATAAATTAATTTCTAAAGAAATGAATTATTTAATAATTTATACATTCATTTTACGAGTAATAGAAACTGGATTCAAAATAGGAAGGTCTTTTTTTGTTTTTGCTTGTGTGAAATTTTTCAATAATACTCGCGCTTTTGATATATATATATATATAGTTATCAATTATTCTCCATTTTATATATATATTTACGTTGATACTTCACGATTTTAATTTAAGGGTACAATTAAATTGACAAAAATTGGTCAAAAAATCAAATCTAATTTTTTTCAGCCTAAATTATTCTTTATATTCTTTTCTAGAACCTCACAATATTTGAAAGCTCTAAACTGAAAAAACGCACAATTTTGATAGCTTTTAAGTTTGTTTTTATTCACATTCCTTTGTAAATTAAAACTTTAAACTTACTTATCTCAGGGAGATAAAATAACTAGTTTGTCTTTATTAAAAATGCTAAGGCTTTTTTTTCTATTGTATCTAATGCTTTGAATTTTTTTTACCTATGGGTAATAGTACATGTAGCGCGAAAGTTAGTATGCATTTTTGAATCAAAGCAATACTTATTTTTTTTAAAATTAATTTAACTCCGAATTTATAAATTTTTTAAGGAATTTTCAATAAGCATTCATAAAAAGAAGTATTGTATGAATACCAAACATGTTATCGCAAAACCCATACCAACTTTTGTTAAACATAGTTTGACGTACTTGTAAATCAAATTTTATGCGTGTACGTAAATTTTTGTATAAGGAGTAGCATTTTAAAATCACTTTACTAATGTTAAGTTTTTTCCTTAAAAAATTATATGACTAGCTTTTTACGAAGTTTTGAGCACAAAATCTCTTTCACATAGTATACACACATAGGAGGGAGCGAAAAATAATTTGAAAATCCTAAACTTCAAATTTTTTTCTTAAATCGTACCATGTCCCCTTAATTCTACATAAAGTTTATACTCTTATGTAAATGTTTAACAAAAGTATCCAAACACTCCATGTGTGAATTTTTAGTTGGGCACAATAATAAAGCAAATTTTGAGTTTTCTAGCCTCCAAGAAAATTTAGATGTAAAAACTGTTTTGAATACAAAAAGAAATAGTTCCGGAGTACTAAATGCAATCCAAACAACGATCACCTGAAAGATATTGCGCTTTTTAAAACATAAGTTCACGCGATGATTGAAAAAGAGTTTAACTTGATTATATTTTGTTGTTACTTATAGAGGAGCGTTTCCCAAACTGTGGGGTGCGCCCCCCTAAGAGGTTGTGATATCTCTACGAGGGGGGCGCGAGCATATTAAAAAGTCGTAAGCAAAAGGTTATTTTAAAACAAAACAAACAAAAGACATTCTGGCATAATTAAAAATAAAATACGCATTTACATTGATATAGTAAGCTTATAAATGTATCAGTACTGCACATAATGTACTTCATAATTAATTTAATAATACTATAAAACCAAGTATAATAATTACCAAGTGACCCCATGAGCTTGTCATACGTAAAATTATACACAAAAATTAACACTTATCTTGAAAAAATGTACGGTTTGTAATTAAATCCTCAACTCCCAATAAAAAGTTCCGCGATTCGCTTCTCAATGCCATTGTTTTTCACGTACGCGCGCGTGTGGGTTGTATTAGGGGGGGGGATGGGGAGAATAGGAATAAATAAGCAAATCCTCTGAAATAAGTAAATCCTTCGCAAACACTGTCAAGATCCTTTTATTGCATTCCAAAGACTTCGGAATGATGTTATGGAGATCAGTGCACAGAAAAGATCGTACTACGGAAAGACGTATATATACGTCCGGGGGTTATAAATGCTTTGTCTGAGCGTGACGCTTATATACGCCGGTGGTTATTAAGAGGTTTACGTCGCATTCTAGCTTTAGCGTCAAAGTGTAGTATTATTGAATTCAATATATTGTTATTCTAAGGCGGGGGGAGGGGGTGCATTGAAAATTAGGATTGAATATTGGGTCGCAAGTATTGAAAGCTTGAGAACCACTGTTATAGAGAAAAAACCTCTATTTGTTATTAAGGTGTATCTTTCTCGTAAATTTCGCTTTTTTTGTACCCACTTAATTTAGTATACAGTCAGAAACACGTAATGTAATACTAACTATTAATTGTAATGTAATACTAACTATTATTAAATTTATTAATTTCTAACTTGTAAAATGAGTTCCACTTAATCTTATACCTTTACTTAAAACATTTACGGAAAAAATTATTCTCTCGTCTGACATTTTGTTGCAAAGAGTAACAGATAAAACAGCATCAAATGTTGAAAAAGACTGATACACCGCAGGATATCATTTATCTTCCGAACCCATCAGACGAAGAAATCGAATCCCAGTAAGTCATTTTCTCATTTTCATACTCCTCATATCAAATTAAAGTAAGCATAACCCCTCCATCATTACGCGAAAAACATATTGTCTAACTTGTATCCCTTAAAAAAAGTACTAAAAGAAACTCTGAATCTCAAAAGCCTCCTCTTAGACATAATATAACGGAAAAGGGGGGAGACCTCACGCAATAAAACCCACGCCAAATGAGAGACAGGCAGAAACATATCATTTATCGCCGTATTTAAATTTCCCATCTCAATAGATGTGATTGGAATGGAAAAAGGGACAAAATACGTAAGAGGGAAAACAGACCCAAATGAAATGCCAGTGAGAGATTTCCATTTCCCTTCTCTCTATATTTACCAGGGAGATTTCGTATTATTATTCATAAGGGTTGAGCATCTTGTAAGGGAAAAGATGTCTTATTTCCTTGGGCTCGGCGTATTTGTATCCGCTTTTCCCCCCTAAATGTTTGTTTTACTTGTTTCGTTTTTATTTGTCTCCCCTCGCGTAAGTAAATAGTGTTTGGAGTTGATTTTATTCTGGATGCGTTAAAACGCTGGGATGGGTTTCAAGTTTTTGTAACAGGATATTACTTCTTGAGTGTAGGTTTAATGTTGTGGTGTGAGTAAATTTTTTGAGAAATTATTTGATACAGTTTTTTTTATTTGTTTTTATGCCTTGTTGAATAGTTAACTTTGCTGCGCAATTTGATTTTGTGTCTAGAATCATGATTAAATTATTCAGTTTTCTTAATGTCTTTGATTTTTTTCTCAGACGTTGCCCGAATATTTGAATATCTCCCCATAAATGGGTGTAAGGAAAATATTTTTTTTTGTCCCTATGTTTTGTTAAAAAAAATATTAGAACTAACCATTATCCACCCTTTTTTCGATGCTTCGCTATATATTGCTTTTTAAAGTTAATGATACCTATATCCTGGTATTAAGTTTTTCATTGTATTAAAGAAACACTCATACAACCCTCGCCTCTTGATTTAAAAAAGAAAGGACTTGTATATCTAAAAAGGAAGTATATATATATTTTACGTCCCTGTGACCTTCTAAGGGTGGCCGCGGTAGCCTAGTAATCTTAGTAACGGACTCGTGGCTAGCGTATCATGAATTCGGGCTTAGTACTGCTGGAAACCCGCCGTGTAGGGAGGCGATGCGCGTTAAATCTCTCGATGTGCCCGTTGGTATGGTGTGGAAGTTAGGAGAATGGGATGCCAGCTCCGACCCCGTCTCAAAGATTCCGTTACATACAAGTGAAAATGATAAGAGTGTTAAAAAAACAAGTTTCCTAAAGTTCAAGCCTGTAAGTTTACAAAAAAATTGAAAAACGGGATTTGTTCTCTGTACTGCACCCTGGTGGCCTCCTCTTTAAGAGTCGATGTCCCAAAATTTGTTCTCAGTGAGTATCTACTCCACGAGTGACCGCGGTAGCCTAGTGGACAAGGTGTCGGATCGTGGCTGGCGTGTCATGGGTTCGAGCCCAGTACCACTAAAGACCCGTGTTGGGGAGCGATTCACGTTAAATTTGCAAAGAGCTCAAACGTCCTCCCATTGGTGTGGTGTGGTAGTGAGGAGAATGGGATGCCCACTCAGGTACCATTCTCGTCAGTTGACCATGGTTCAAAATTACGAGGTCCGGTGCCAAACGCCCTCGAATAGGAGAATTAGGGTGACGTTAATATTCATTCACTCACTGTACCCTTTTTAGGAGTGAATTAGCGCAAAATATGATATTAGCGGATCTATACTGATCAAAAGAAAGTGATTGTCAAACTGCAAGACTATTGGTCTAATAGTTAAAGAACGGAAATATTTTATGTATAATGCACCCTCAACCACTCTTGAGAGTTGATTTCCTCAAAATCCGTTTTTAGCAAATCTCTACTAAATTTAAAAAATATGCGTGCCAATTATAAAATATGCTTGTCTTATAATTCAGGAGATCTCCTATTGAGTAAATAGGTGATTCGCATTACTCCTATACACATAAGGGTAGTTTTGATGATCAGGAATAACAAATATTAAGGTGACTAATTTTATGGTATCGTAAAAATTTATATGAAGCTATTAATTTTTTAAGCTTTTGATTTTTACATGAGGTTTCGAATGCTTTAAGCAACTTAAAATTACAGTCTAAATTTGTTTTAACACTATTTCATCTAATGTTAGAAAATAGGATCAGAAATCGGAACATTTTTTTCAGCTAAAAAAGCATTCAAAAATAATATTTACCAATTATGATTTCGCTGTTCTCTGAGAGAGTGAAAGATTTATTCAAATTTTTTAATATACAATACATTTTTATCTGCGTTTATCCCTTTTTACTGCAAAAAAAAGGTTCTATATTTTGTTTCCTGCATCGTAATGTTAAATGAACTTGCACTTTACATATTAAAGCTAAATTTTTTTATGGTATATTGCTAACATTTAAAAAACTCGATATTATGAACTGATGTACGAATTACAAAGTTGAGAATTTTCATGAATATTGAAACATTTTACATTTTTCAATGTGAGATATATTTTTAAATCGAAAAATACTCTAACTGATTTTATGAGGAGTTTATGGTACAAAATCAGACCCTCCATCCATGAAAATTTAATCCAATGCTTATTAATTAGATTTCCGATGATATTTTGAAAAGTATGATCAGACTACGAAAGATGATTTGAAATATTTTCTGAAATAAAGCACTATTCTCAGGAAAATTTAAGTAATTATATGTAAAAGATGCGACCTGTGTGGAACGTTTGTAATGAGTTAATTTACTATACTTGAATTCTTGGTGACATTTTGCCTTATAATAAATTATTTACATTTTTTTTAAAATTTAAACGATTAACAATATCTAAAAATTGATTGAATTTTTTTAACACATTGTAATTGCCAGGTATGTTGTTGAAGGCATCGCATAAGCAACTAGATTGAATTATTTTCAAAATTATTTCGTATAGTATTATCTTGGATTTTTTTGTACGTTTGAAAAACTTTGCTAAAATACCTTTTTTATTATAATTTTCACATAAAAAAAGCCAGATTTATCTTTATTATACTTCTTAACTCGAAAATACTTTAATACCAACAATTTTGACGCAATATTAATTACTTTCATTTCAGAAAAGTACACTGAATGTTACTTTCCGTTTCCTATAAGTTTTCTCTTTGTCTTGCATTTAATGGAGAGGAAAAATTATAAATTACAAACAGAAAGCTACATTTTAATCTATTAAATTTTCCGTTAATTTTTTACACAATGTTTCATTTTCTACATAGTAATTTTAAATATTCATCAACTATTAAAAATAAACTCCCCTTTTTAAATAATCACGTAGTTGCAAGTGACGGCTTCATGTCTGAAAAATGAATTAGATTAATTGGATTTTATCGTGAGCTATTATAAAATCTCGTAGAGAAATGCACATTTTAACGTAGGAAGAAACAAGAGAACCAAGAAATTAAAGATTTTAAATTAAATCTATTAAAGTAGTAAAAAGAGTGAAATGGTTTCTTTATAAACAAGACAAAACTTGACTTTTGAACTTGAAGGCTGTATTGCCAAAAGAAGATGGTCTTAAATTGAATTAATTTGATTTTTAAAAATAATACAATGTATACTCAAACAGGATGACCGGTATTATTTCATACTCATTTCTGAAATATTTTAATCAAATTCGTAATTGTCACATTTTCTTGAATCAAACTATTTCTCTCTAAGTTATCTGATAACTAATTCCAACTCATTTTGGAAGTGTGATTTATGATATTGCCCATTGCTATTTAATCTGAATTCTGCATTTAGAGTTCATTTGCCTAAAGCTGCTATGCAACTTTTTGATTGCATTAATAAAACAAATACAAATTATACACACCCCATTCTCAATTTATACTATAAGCATTAATTATATTAGATCATTATTATATTTAAGCAATTTTTAATTCTTTCTCTAAAGATAAAGTTAGCTGCATCCAAAATTTTTGCCTTGCTTTCCCTAATTTGTTTCTCTTGATAAAAAAAGAAGTATTTATATATTTATTATTCAAGTAAAATCCGTAAGAACTTATGTAGCATAATTGAGAAAAGGAAGTTGAATGGCATGGGGAAAAAAACCATAAGATTGTTCAACTCACACTCTAAAACAGGAGTGGGCAAATTTTTCCAAGGTACGAGTTACTTCTACTTTTTTTCAGGTGTTGCGGGGTCTACAAATGGTGTAGGCGTGGTGAGCAAAGAAAAAGTTTCGCAATATTTATTATAACTTTAAAAAAATTCGGAATATATTTTTACCTACATAACCACATTAAAAAAATACCTTTAAGACCGCATTTAAAGCAAAACGCAAGATACAAACATAATAATAATAGCCACAAATATAATATCAAATTATGTACTTGTTATTAAATAATTCATAATATATTAAATAAAATAAAATTTGTTCATCTAAAGTTAGCTTTTGCAGTTATAGTCAATAGACTTAGTGTGCATACCGCAGTTAATCTTGAATATTTCAGTATATAATAACTAACTGCTAATCTTCAGGTGGTCACCCCAAAAAGTCTTGGTGGTCCACCGGTCGATCGCGATCAATGTTTACCCCTTTTCTAAAGCAACATGAGTGCTATTGGTATTTTTCTTCGGAAAATGCCTCATAAGACAGTGACAAGCTGCTTACTACAATGACCCGATAAATTTTAAACTTAATTATGTGTTTGTCAAAACGATCGTTGGATTTAACACTTAATTTAAACTTTGAGTAAAGAATTATTTAACAAAATGATTATGAATGCATGGAGAACACGATATCTTTACCCTTTGGTTCATGTTCCCTCACTTGCCGTTAAGTGTACAAAACCTTTTAGAGAGTAATAGCCCAGATTATCGGATTTTATTTAAGTACTCTAAAGAACATTGAATTCTTCAGAGATTTATTTTTATTGTAATTTTCATTTTTAATGAACTTCAGTAATGAATATATAGTTAATAATTTTAATTATTGAATCAATTAAATAAACGAAAGGTATCCCATGATAATTCCCACCTGATAACTACCAAATACATTTGATACCAGAGGGGTTGACGCACCTTAATTCTGTGGTGTCTAAAAGTCCTCTCATTTGAGTGGCGTGAAAGCTTAAAAAATTCGGTGGAAGTAAAGTACTATTTCTGGTGGTCATTGGTCTAGTAGTCTTTACTTGAAAATGGCTAAAATTAAGAGGTCCATCTTCAAAAACCCTCGAGTTGTCCTAGAGTGGACCGTTAACAAATACCCACTCACTCATTTAAATCTCAAATTGGGAATGTAATGTAATGAAGGGTCAACATCTTCAACATGCCCTGATCTCTCGTACATTATTTTCCCATATATAAAATAATAAATGATATTGTGTGAAATTATATATATATATGCTTAACTATTACATGTGAATGTACAGAATAATATATCTTTCAAAATCTGAAAATGCATTAAATAATTTTCAAAAACAAATATATTAATAAACTGTTTATGTGTTAAATTAAAACTTTAACCACATACCGGTAGAATATGGAACCGTCATGTAAAGAAAGCTCACTCATTTAATAACAAGGTAACATATTTTAAAAATAGATATACCAAGATTTTCCTACAGTAAAAATAGTGCAGTTAATTTCAGAATTCTTAAAATTTTACACATGCAATCGCATGAAAAATTTAGAAGACCTGTAATTAGTCCTGTAGAATTATGGCTACATAGTTTCTTTTTCTAATATAATATCTCCAATATTTACTTGATAAAATATCTTTTTCGAAAACCGTTTCTTTTCTGAAAGCCAAGCACCTTGCATGGCTTTATTCATTATGATCCCAACAAAAGATATTCAAGCCCTCAGAAAGAGTTTTCCAGCTTTCTTTTTTTTTCTTTAAAAAAAAGCACTTTACTGAATTATACGAGAAAGTAAGGAACTTAACAATGGAATAAAGGAAAAGATTATGATCTCAGATTTTTCACATCAAAGGAGTGAGATAAAATTCCTCTTTTCCCGGGCAGATCTTATTGCAGCTGATGAAAAGATGAATCGAATGCATGAGTTCCAGATTCTATTTATATCAATACACTTGAGTAATAAGTTGAGCAAGGAACAGAGATAATCCTAAGGTATATGCGCAAAAATTAAATAAAAAATGCAACTTGATAATAAATAAGGCATTCTCTGGAAAGGATTTTATTTGATTTTCGATGACTTTTTCATTTTTTAGTTTATTTTTAAAAAAAGAACAAATGAGAAAAAAGTGAATATATGTTTAAAGTTTCCTTAACACTGAGAAATCATTTTGTTCTTTGACGGAAAATATGATCATGTTATTGTAATTCGAATAGTCTTTGGGAATAGAATTTTGGAATTTAATGTTATTTTAAAGCTTCGTAAATTCTGTTTGTCAATTCACTTTTTATTGTTGAAGAACAAGGTATTGGAACTTCTTTCTCTTTTTCTAAATTTATTGTTTACGCATTTTATTTTATATCAAATGCAATGGAATATTTGTTTTTAAATATTAAAATGTAAATAATATTTAAAACGTTGTTTTTCTGAATTGTTTTATTGGAAATAAAGTAAAATTAGGAAATTTGAGATTACTAGAAAAATATAAATTAAGGCTAAAGAGAGGGAAAAGAGCATAATAACTTCTTTTAATTTTAACAAATAAAACATTAAATAATTTTTGAATAATCCATTCTTAATAAATAAACTTTTTAATGAATTGTGAGACAATTTGGATTCCTCAATAATTTAAACAATAGATAAAACGAAAAAATCAAAATCTTGGCGTGCATTTAAAAGTGGATTCCGATAATTGATCGTTATATATATATGCATATATATATATATTATAAGAGAATAGTTATTTTTATAATATAAATATAATAATTATAATATATTTTCTATTAAAATACTCATTTTTAATAGTGTTTTGTCTAATCATGAACACGCTTCTGTTAAATAATTTGTCACTAATAGAGAAAAATAAGATAAATCATTAGAAAAGATTAATACTATTAAAAATACATGAATCAATTTTATGATACTATTAAAGAGTGAAAATCAATAAGTTTCCCCAGGAATGTGTGTAAATGGAAAATAACTTTATAGTAAGTTTTAATGATTGTATGGGCTCATACACTATCTACCCAAAAGTATCCGGACAGCCTTTGAAAAAGTGGTTCTGGCGAGTGACGCAATTTGATACGTAATTGAAAGCTATAAAAGTGTTGGTAGTGGATTGTCAGATTGTATTTATGCATTTGTGAGGCAATGAGTAAGTCAAAGGAGCTTAGTGAGTTTGATCGTGGCAATATAGTGGGATGCCACCTTTGTGGGAAATCAGTTCGTGAGATTGCGGACATTCTACAGAAGCCTAAATCCACTGTGAGTGATGTAATTGCGAAGTGGAAACGTCGAGGCAGAGTGAAACGGCAGAAAAACGAACCGGTAGGCCGAAAATACTTGGTGAATGCAGCCGCAGAACTCTGAAAAGGGTAGTGAAACAAAATTGCCAGTCCTCGTTGGTGGAAATTTCTCAGGAGTTCCAAAGTTCATCAGGAATTAGTGTTAGCAGCAGAACTGTCCGTCGAGAGTTAAAAAACTTGGGATTCCATAGTCGTGCAGCCGCTCACAAGCCAAACATCAATCCACAGAATGCTAAGCATCGATTGCAATGGTGTAGAGCTCACTGTCATTGGATTGTGAACATATGGGAAACTGTTCTTTGGAGTGATGAATCTCGCTTTAAAGTCTGGCAGTCCGATGGACGCGTCTGGGTTTGGCGGATGCCCGGCAAACGTTTCTTTAGTGACTGCATTGTGCCGACTGTTAAGTTTGTAGGTGGAAGCATAATGGCGTGGGGGTGTTTCTCGTGGTTTGGTCTGGGTCCGTTAGTTCCTGTGATTGGAAACATGAACTCTGAGATGTATGTGGACATTCTGGACAATGCTGCACTCCCAACTCTATGGCAATATTTCGGGAAGGTCCATTTCTCTTCCAGCAGGATAACTGCTCCTTTCACACATCGAGGCTTGCACATACGTAGTTTGACGAAATGAGTGTTCAAAAACTGAACTGACCTTCTCAGAGCCCCGATTTAAATCCCATAGAACACCTTTGGGACGAATTAGAGTACATATTACGTAGCCATCCAAATCGACCATCCTCACTGCAAGCACTCACTTCAGCTGTGATGGACACCTGGAAGGCAATTCCTATGGTTAACTATCAAAAATTGGTGGCAAGTCTTCCGAAACGTGTGCAGGCTGTTATCCATGCAAAAAGGGGACCAACATTATATTAATATGTGCCTCAGGACGCTCTAAGTCCATACCACTGGGTGTCCGAATACTTTTGGCCAGATAATGTATCTAATGTTGATGATGTTGCACATCTTTGGCGTGAAAAAGTTGTCGCATAGTGAACTCAACAATTTCGCCTGCATCTTGCCATTCAATTTGGACGAATCTTTGTTCACACACACACACAAACATCTACATAAATGATCGGGTTATCTATATTAAATATATTCGTAAAACCGTTGTAGTTTTGGCATTGTAAAGTCAATACACACAATCATAAATAAAAACCAAATCTGAATATTCATTAGAAATTTTTTTCATTTATTATTTTATTTATTGATACTAAATATAAAAAAGTGCGTAAAATTTAAATTGTTTATATATATATATATATATATATATATATATGTAATAAGACGATGTTGTAATGATGGATTTTTTGAATGGAGCTTGCAGTGGCATTCTTGTGGTTAATTAAATTTTTTATTTCACATCTTGAACACATAAAGCAAAGGACGATACACACACATATTAGCTGCAACACACTACATGATGACAAGAAGAGAAGAAGCGCGCGTAACCGTGTGTTCAGAATTTTTATAGTGGCAGTGAAGGTCGTACGAATCTTTTATAACAGGAGTCGTGATTGGTTGCAAATGAGCGGGAGCAATTAGATTAAGATTATACGCTCGTACAATTAGATTAAGATTATAACAGTCTTAGGCGAAAGAACTAGGAAATAATTTAACGGGGTACAGTTAAGAAGAGTTAGAAGAAGTCACACACATTACATATATATACATATAAATATATATATATATTTAAATAACATCATGGGACCTTAAATATTTGTGCAGAAAAGAACTAATACATACAGTACATTTTAAGAACAATTTCTTGATGTAGATGTATATGTTAGGGTTCATGTAAATCACTAGATGGCACTAGTACAATTATTAGGTGTGCATTATGTTGTAGGGTAAAAGGTAAAAGCAAAAGAGAAAAGGAGAGGGGCTTTTCATTCTGTACCTGCGTTATTTATTATCTTTATTAAATAGAATAAATTAAATTGAAAACAGGTCAACATCAAACATTATTTTTTTTGTTCGCTAACAAATTTTTGGACAATGTATCTCGTTTGAAATTGCTTATATTTTTTTATTACAAAATTAACTTAAAATCTAAAAGAAAAGTTCAAATCAAACGCGTTAATATGACATAAAAGTTTGATTAAACTAAAATCAAATATTAAGGATTTATTTGAAGAGATTCAGCCATTTTGACAAAATTGAATTGATGTGAAGATAAATAGAATTTTGATATTATATAAAATGAACAGTAGTTCTTGTATGTAATATGTTTCAATTGTAATGCTAGTTTAAAAAATGCGTTTGCGGCCAAATTATAAAATATTCCGGCACTTTTTTTATAATATTCTAATTTTATTTAAATATCTTATTCAAATTTTTAATTATCAGCATGCATGAAAAAAGTTCAATTCAAAAGTCCTCAAACAAACAATTATTGCTTAAACGGTTTTTTTATTGCATTGGAAAAATGTCGGAACTGTTTATAATTATTTATAAGTTATTTAGCTTAATAATTATATATAAATGCATAAAAGACGTTTTATTCTGTTCTAAATATATGGAAAACAAAAAAATAACAAAATGCATTTATATATAATTGTTTTTAGGTATTTTCAAATGCAATTAAAAACAATGGAGAAATAACAGAATAATTCTCCTGATAAAAACATAGTCGAAAGAACTTAATGTATTCATTTAAACTAAATATAATTCGAACAACTGAACGCTTTTTGAATAAAACTCTCTTTTTTAAGAAACTTCTACTTCTCTTTGTGCCAAAAGAAATGCATGGCATTTGAATGCGCATATATTTAAGAATTTGTTGCAAATTGTTTTGGAATGCTCTTTTTATCTTTGGAATTTTGGTTTTTCCTACTTGCACAGAATAATGAAGAAAACTGCCACTGTCTTTGAGAAAACGACTTGGCACTTTGCCCACACATAAAAATGTCGTCACGGAATTTATCATTTATATTACAATCATGAACTTGAGACTACATTTCCTTCTCACATTACCGTTTGACATGGCTTTTTCTACGCGAATCATGTGTTTGGGGTTCAGAATAAACTAATAGCTTTTTAAGGTGAGTTATTTTAACTTTCGAACGATATAAAAACATTTTATTTATATTTAATAAGCAATAATCAAAATTTAAATGTTCTTTTAGGGGACTACGTTTGGAACCCTGATTTTGAAAAAGGGTATAAATGAACAATTTTTTGATATTTAATGACAGTTGAATTAGAATATATATAACAAATTGTTTTAAAAATATTATTACAAGAATAAATTATTTGAATACAATTTTTTTGGGCAAAAAGGAAGAGAGAATGACAGATTTTGAGAGCATTTTTCCTTTTATGAAAAATGCTTCTATAACAACATTATTTTGTCTTTATTATAGCTAGGACATTTATACCGGGGTTTAATTAAAATATTTGAAAAGTTCAGAATATTTTGAGAGTTATGGTCAATTGAAATAAACGGCATTTTGTTGTTAAAGTGACCTATAGTATATTAATATATGAATGAATCAGCATTTTAAAATTGTTTGTTTAAAAAATCATAGTTCAGATAAATCAATATATATATATAGAGAGAGAGAGACACTATATTATTATTATAAGAGCATTTTTCATAAAAGGAGAATGTTTTGAAAATATGTCACTCGTCAGTTTTAACCCAAAAATTGTATTTAAATAGTTTTTCTTCTAATAATATTCTTAAAACTGTTTGATATGTATATTCTAATTCAAATGATGCTAAATACCAAAAATGTATTCGTTTATACCATTTTTCAATATCAGGGTTCCAAATTCAGTCAATCACCTTGAATAATTCATAGAACGAGTCCATAAAAAGAAGACAATAATGTAAAATTTTCTAAAAAGTCCTACAGTCTACACCAGGGGTGGGCAGACTTCTACATGACACGGTCTACTTCTAATTTTTTCAAGGTGTTGCGATCCACTCAGGGGCGTAGGTGTGATAAGCAAAAAAAAAAGCTCAACAATATTTATATTATAACAATAATAAATATAGAATACGTATTTACCTACATAACTACAATAAAAAGACTTACACTTTTAGAACTGCATTTTAAGTGAAACGCAAAATACAAACAAAATAATTATACCCTCAAATTTAATATGAAATGAGGCATTTATTAACAGGCTCTCTTTAGACACCGTACCTCCAGAAACCTCTAAAAACTTGCTCCAGCTAGACGGGTTCCCACAATTTGACCTCTTTGAAAATCTGGTAGCTATTATTATACTTTAGGTGCTTACGAAAGTGCATTCAAAAATATCACTTTTATTCAAGGGTGTTTCCAGTATTTTGATAACCACCTGTGTTTCTTTTAGTTTGCGCGTCTAAGGTCTTATGTGAAGGCGGTCCACCAGTTGATCGCAATCGACTTAATGCCCACCCCGGGTCTACACTCATGACCAAAATTAAGGTCACGAAGATAAACGCAGTGAAAACTGATGAACTATTTGCTATATTATCACGAAATTTGGAACTACACTAAATAACTCACACTAAATAAAGAAAAAAAAATAGTATAGAGTCTCTCAAAGCTACAAGTTGATGGGGAGTGGAAGATAGAAAAGGGGTTCCAGTTCAGGTGTAGTCCTCGTCACTTGACCATGGTTCAAAATTAAGCGGTCAGTCGTCAATGTCCCTTGTGCAGCTTTCTAGTTTGTCGTTGGTATAACTCTCTTATTCTCATGGCTACAACTGTGTTTAAGGTATCCGAACACGTTGAAAATGACCAAATTCAGTCAAGACAGATATTTTTGTTTTTTATTTTATTTAATAGAGCTATCTTTTGACTTTACGAAATATACTTTATTTTGTTTCTACACTACCCAGAGGCCAAGTTACAATCAATTTTATAAAGTTAGAAAAACCGGAAGTGGGTTTTTGATCTACCAGAAGTGGGCATTTAAATTGCTCAAAATCTATCATACCGAGCCTGATAACTCAAAATATTATGAATGTATTTCTATAAAACTTTTTAAACCTGATATTTACGTTATTTTCTAGAGAATGTACTAAAATATTTGTTATTGTATGAATACCTTTTGAGTTATGGCTTGTTATTTAAATAATGGTCTCATAAAAAATGTCATATTTCTTATAATGTTTACTCAATCAGCTCTAAAATTTACAAATTTTAATAAAAAATTAAAATTTTAATACATTTTCTAGATAAATGCATCTTGTTTGTTTTCGTAATACTTTTACTAATATATGTTTATTACTTTTACTCTAACTGCTTTGAAGTTTTTCAAAAATATTGCTAAAATTTCACTTATATTTGTGATTTTTGTAAAATTCAGGTAATTTATTTTAAATTTTGATAGTTAAGTAGTAATATTTATTGGTATTGAGTCCTAAAAGAGCATTTATAATGTTTTAGTATGCTATTTTGTTAAAAAGTACTCCGAACGTGTTCGGATACCTTAAATATTTATACACAGTGATAGTAAAGTAATATCACAGAAAAATCCATATTTAAATCTAGTTCGTATAAATAAATGCATTCAACGTTAAAATATATGTTTAACTAAACATAGTAAAACGTAACTTCGCTAATAGGTTTCGGAAAAAAGTATATTTCGAGTCCTAATGGATTCTCTGAGCTTCTCGGATGCAAACTCTAAAGATACTTTTCACGAAATTCCAGTTTTTTTCGCAACAAACGCTTTTAGATAAAAGCTCAGGTGGTCTTAACGTATTTCAGGCTACCTATCGAAAGTGAATTTACTGTACAATCATTTCTAAAGGTTAATTCAATAAAAAACTGTAGTTTTCTCGTAGCCGTCCCATTTCTAAAATTGCCTCTACCAGCCTGAAATGGAATTGACAGAAAAACAGCGACAATGTTTTCTTCTTTCTTCTGTAGTTTTCTCTGGGAGTTTATTTGTAAGTAACTGTTCTATACTATTGGTCTGCTCTGTTTAAAAATGGAAAACTTTTCCGTTTTCCATTTTAATCTTTAGTTATTTCATCATTATTTTGAAACACTTTGTGCTTATCATTGCATTAAAAAAAGATTAGAAGTATTATAGTCGATTAGGTTGAAATAAAATCGTGGCTTTGTGCCTCAATTTCACCAAATCTGTGCTGAAGAACAATATATGCTTTTGAATGTTACACACCACTCTATTCGTAGTATTTGTATTGAATTACGATGGGAGCAATTTATTAAGGTTTAATTATCATCCTTTATTTATGATTTAAAACTCAAAAGTTGACGATTGTATCTCTATTTTATGTTGGGCAAAGTTAATGAAGCATCTAACACAAAATACTAAAATATCTTGTCCTTAAGATATACAAATGATCTTTAATATGTATTTATTCTCTTTGATGTTTTGTAACAAATTTTTGGCTGATTAAAATAATTTTACTTCTATTTCATACATAATAGAACCACGTGTGTTGTTTTCTCTGCGGTGGTACTCTCCTTGTGTAAAAATTGACTTTTCCAGGCAAAGTTTGCATCCTAACATGAACATGAAAAATAAAATAATGGTAACCGCGTAGAAGATGTGAAAAGGGTTACCAGATTTGCGACTTTATCAAACTTGACGATAAATTTGGCCCAAAAATAATATCGCCAAGGTACCTTTGAGAAGTCTAGGATCGATCCCTCTAGAAATTTCCATGACGCTATGTAAAGATCGGTGGAGGTCAGAAGTTTGTCCAGTTCAGAATCTGCTTGTGCTTTGACTGTTATAAGAAAGAAACCTTACCTATGCTTTCCTGCTAGTAGAACTGTTTAAATATCTGTTTCTGGAAAGTTGTTAAGCTTGTTTATAACAAGTTCTTAACAAGGAAGGATATTACAGTGATTCTTTTGAAGAAACTTTTCAAATAATTATTTTGTTAAAATTAAAAAAATAATAATCAAAATAATTCATAAAAGCAGCGGTGATATTTTTAATGTAAGAAAGAGGGGTTTTTTTTGTAAAGAATTTAGATTTTTAATTATACTATGGATTTCAAGCTCATTTTTGAATTAAAAAAAACTATTAAGTTTCAGTAATATAAAGTATTACGAATTCATAATAAAAATAAATTACAACCAAAATTCCTACCGCTTCTATAACACAAAACATGAAACTAGATGTTTGAAAAATAATACGTTTGAAATATTTGTTATCATATTGATAGAAAACTCTAGGATTCTCTAAGTAAACATGTTTTGTAAATTCAGTTTTAACGTGTTCAAAAATAATTAACAAAATAAATGTTGCTTAACGATACTCTTTTTAATAATGCGTTTGAATTATCTGTGTTGTATAGGATACTACAAGCAAAATTATCTTAATCCGGGAGCAAGCGCGCTCTTCAACTAACGCTAATGGTCGCGCGGGGTGGATGGGACACCCTAATCTTTTTTATAATTATTTTTATTGTATACGATAAAAATCGTGAATCCAGTGAATAACTTAATTGAGAGAAAGGATACTTACCTATTTTTAAAGACTTCGATAATACTTCTTAATTCTTCGATAATTTGAATAAAAATCCAATAAAACTGAATTAACTTGTGCCAAATGTTAAATCCTTTCCTACTCTTCCTTCAAATTACATTTCTGGTGCTTGTACGTCATTGTGTTTTATAAATATTATTATTAAATTCACAGATAATTATTTTATATATTTTTTTTTAAATAATGCTATTAATGAAGGTAATAATATATTTAAGAACTTTATTTTATTTTATCAATAAAATTATATGTAGATGGTGGAAAAGAACATTTTTAAGAAGAAAATTCTTTCATCATTTCATTTTGCTATAATTTTTAACCTTTCTATCAGCGTATTAGATTAAAAAAATTACGAGGGAGTTAAATAGTTTTATCTAGAAATTGATATCTCAATATTGATATGATGTGCAATTCTCAAAATTTTAACTCCTTTCTAACTCCTGAATTAAAATTAACTACCTTTTTTTATTTTTCTTCAATTCGATATCTTTTTTGGAAAAAAAAAATGCTTTTGTTTCTATATATTGTTAATATTGCAATGAATTTCTACTTCTTTACATTTTCTTTGATTTTTTTTCCTTTAAAAAAATTGTTCTTTCTATTATTTTCAAAATTTTCATTACATTAAATTTGTAGGCAACATCCATTTCGCGATATTTAATTTGTTTTATTTCTTAATAAATTACCTGATATTTTTTTATTGAGAACATTTATAAACCTCGTGCACCACACAATGTATCACACGGGGGCTTACAACACAAAGGAAAGAAGGAAGGTATACAGCACAAACATCCATGCTCACTAACCCCTATACCGGATAGGCAGCAATTACTTGGTATTAAGATCATTTAAACGTTTTAATTTAATTGGCTGTTATCATTGGATATTCTTGCGATTTAATATGCATTTATTAGGGATATATTTATTTAATAATATATATAATTTATTTTATTTTAGATGGAAACTTTTTTTTGTCTGCGATAATAGTTTATTCTTTTTTTTAATTTAATGATTTTATCCTTTGCATTAATTTAAATATTTTATTTATAAGTCAATATGCTCATTGAAAAAAAAGACTACTTTTTCTTGGTTTTTGTGTAACGTCTGGAATCTCGTGATTAACCCTCTAACTGCCCATTAAAAGTTACGTGATTCGCTCCTCAATGCCACTGTTTTTCACGTAGGTGCACGTATGCGGTGTATTGAGGTAAAAGAAAGGTGTAAATAAAAAAAAAGCAATTTTTTCTCTGAAATAAGTAAATTCTTCACAAACATTGTCAATGTCATTTTATTTATTGCATTCCAAAACCTTCGGAATAGTTTTACTGATAGCAGCGCAGGGAAAAAGAATCGTACTTTGTAAATACGTATATATACGTCTGACGCATTTAATGTACTGGTCGGGCAAGTCGTACCTATACGCCGATGGCAGTTAAGAAGTTATTATCTGTTGATAATTTTGTAATTTTTTTTTCTATTTTAGATATTTAACATAGTTTTTTATACATTTATTCTTAAGTTTTTACTTCATGTGTCACAATAGATGTGCCTGGTATAATTCCATAACAGACATTAAATGAAAACATCAGTAATGAAAAGCTTGCTTTTTAAAAGAGAAAAACACATTTATAAGAACTATTCTAGAATGTTGTTACTCATAAGAAGAAATGAAGAAAAATTTAACCTTTAAAAATATCTAAATTCCTTGGTTTTACAAAAACAGATATTTGTTGTAACTTAAATTGAATTTTTTGCAGAAAATCTAGGGGAGAAAGCCTAACTGTAAAGATTATTTATTTACACTAACTAAACTGGTTTCTTATGCTCAGCATATTTCTCACTAAAAAGGAGAATTTAAAAAAAAACTATCTCTCCAATGTGCTCTTAAAAGGAAATGGAAAACCCATTCCAATCGAAATTCAACAATTTGCAATTTAGCAATCGAAAAAGCACAATGGGTCTTAAGCACCCATTCCGCAAATGCACTTATTTAATTTCCATCCTGGAAAAGGAATACCTTCCTTTCCTCTACGAGTGCTCAAATAACTTCAAAATCTCTTTTCCAGTTTTCTTTTGGGGAAAATGTCGGATCTTGAATAACGGTATTCATGGAAAATACAAAAGCATCAGACGACAACTGCTTTCATTTCCTTTTTTAACTCTTTTTCGAGAGAGAGAGGAATAAAATTCACCAGAAAGATAAGGAAGAGGAGGAGGAAGAGGAAAACGTGGCCCTGCAACAATTTTTTGTTATTTATTTATTCTTTTGATGCATCCGTCAGTTCGTTATGCTCCTCTTGTACCGTAATTACGACGGAAAAGAGCACCGGAAAACGAGATCTGCACGTAATTTACCGCCCTGCAGAGAAGCATAGAGCTGTCATCTTTCGCGGAGAACATACGGAAGAAAAAAACATGAGATTTCTCTCTCTCTCTCTTTCACTCTCTTCTCTTTGCTTTATTTATTATTTTGTGGCCGGTGTTTAGGAGCAAAACTGTCATTCAATTGGAAGAGGATGGAAAAAATAACGTGCGAGAGATGGATTCGGGCAAAGGATGGTGTTTTCTTTTATATGGAGAAAAATACCAGAATTCATGTGATGACGGAAGATGTATTTTTCTTGGATAAAACCTTTTAGATGTTATGGATGGAGGTGAGATGGGAAGAAAATGCAGGCAATTTCTATCTATTTTTTAAGAAATTCTTCCTTTGGAATACTGTTATTATTTTGAGTGGATTAAAATAAGTGTAATTAAATTAAAAGGAAGTAATTTTTTAGGTTTTATTCTTGGGGTTTAAAAATGATTATAATTAAACACGTTTCGTTCTGTAGGAAGAAAAATTATGAAAAATAAACTGTTTTATTTTGACATGATTCAAATTCCCAAATATTTTAAGAGTTGGTTCTTTTTATACTAAGGTTAGAGGGTTTAATGTATCATTTTTATTAAATATAACGAAATATTTTAATAGATTCCGTTTTATTTTATTTTAGGACAATATTTATTCAATTTAGCTTTTCGCTTATGAATATGTTTGAAATTTGCAACCAATTTAAATCTGTATAACTAATTATTTTTATGAGTAATTTATTTAAATGATGATTTTTTCAATTTGTTTTCTGTCAATTTAAAAAAAACTATTTGATCAATTCACTGTCTACTAGTTTAAATTATTATGTTTCCATAATTCATTAAACACCTATTTAAAATATTACCTTCACCATTCACTCTCGACAATTCAAATGACTACGTGTTTAATGACAATCTAACATTTATATGTTTATCACATAATCGGAAAGTAATATTCGAGGAGGAGTATGATTAGTATATTTGTTTAAATTTTAAGGGCAATGTTCTTTCTCTCACTAATTTTAAATTTCCAACAAGGAAAAAATATTCATGATAGAGAAACTTACACTTAGTACGATTCAATTGACAAAAAATCGGTCAAAAAATCAAATCTAATTTTTTTAGTTTTAATTATTCTTCACGTACTTTTCTATAACCTGACAAAATTTGAGAGCTGCAAACTTATAAAACACAGAATTATGATAGCTTTTGTGTTCGTTTTTATTCACATCCCTATGGCAAATCAAAACTTTAAACTTACTTATCTCGGAAAGATAAAATATAACTAGTTTGTCTTCATTTAAAATGCTAAGACTTTTGTTCTATATTTGTGCCTAATGCTTTGATTTTTTTTACCTATTGCTAATAGTACATATTACAAAAGTTGGTATGCATTTTTGAATTAAAGCAATACTTATTTTTTTTAAAATAATTAAACTCAGAATTTGTACATCTTTTAATTAATTTTCAATAAGCATTCATAAAAAGAAGTATTGCATGAATACCAATCATGTTATCACAAAACCCATACCAACTTTTGTTATGCATAGTTTGATGTACTCGTAAATCAAATTTCAAGCGTGTATGTAAACTTTTGTAGGAGGATTAGCATTTTAAAATCATATCACAAATTTTAAGTTTTTTCCTTAAAAGAATAAATGGCTAGCCTTTTATGAAATTTTGAGCACAAATCTGTTTTAGATAGTATACACACATAGGAAACGACATAAAAATTTTGAAAGTCCTTAAATTAAAATTTTTTTCTTAAATCGTACCATTTAAATGATTATTTGGATTATGAAACATTTTAATATCTGTAAATCAATGTAGGCTTGATAGTTGGGATTTCAAGAAAACAGCAAATAGTTGAAATTTAGAAATCTAATGTTAAATTTTAATTGCTATGCTTGATAAATATTGAGGGGGTGAAATTATTTTAAATTATCTCTTTCGTTCTCTTTATTGAATGTGAAATAAAGAAAAACACACAACGGGCAAATTAAATATCATAGATAAAAGAGTTTGTCGCATATTAACAAAGATACAAAAATCTAAATCGGTGTGGGGGGGGGGGTAACCTTTATGGATTAACCTGCCATTTTTTATACAAAAGTGTTTAATGATACATAGACGGGCCGTCAAATAATTTCAACTTGTGATTATTGCAAAATCATAAAGCTCAAAATCAGCATTTCCTACAAAAAAAATACCTTTTGCACTGTATAGTTGTATACGTTTTAGTTAAACGTGTAATTCAAATTAAAGTATCATTAGTGCGACTTCTGTTGTTGCAGTTTGGATAACAGTCTGTAATGTATCTTTTAGTAGAATGCATGCTGAATTGAAGTCACATCTGCCCAAAGACAATCAATTGTTTCTGCTGTGGCTCACTTTTTTAATAAGAGGTTTAGTGATTTGTTTCAAAATGCCATTATGCAAACGATGCTTTGCATACTACTGTTCCCAGAACATAAAACACACACCACTTTCTCACCTTTACTAACAATGCCATATTTCTAGATTCACCAAGTTTGAAATTCTGTGTTGCACTCACTATCTTACACTCTTTTGTTCTTTTGCTGAACTCCTCATGTTAAATAAAAGTTAAAAATCGTAAATATAAAACAAGTAAACTTTAAAATACAGTTGTATCAACTAAATTGACTGTGCTATGCGTAGACAACTATTGCATCATAAGCAACTGCAGTCTACGACGTAAACTAAGGCAAGAAAATAACAAACGAGTGTGCTCCCAGCCGTTCCACGACCGATCACTCGCGTTTGTTCGTAATACTTCATAGTGAACTTTGTTATTTTGAAATAAAATGCAAACAGTTTTAATCATTGGCGTGCCCAAAATATTGTGTCGCGTGTCACTGGTTCACCATCCCTGGTCTAGATACTTCTAGAAAACGTCTAACGCGTTCTAGAAACGTCTATAACTCTACATAAATACGAAATGCATGGATTTACCACAATACATATTACCACAAAAAATAATTTTGATATAAGTTTGCAAGATTGTACAGATTAGCTCATTTTCAGTATGTTTTTGAAACCCTGTAAAATAAAAACCCAGTTAGTAATACTTTACTTATAGTTATATTAAAACAATTATTTATTTAAATAATATTCATTATTTTTGTAATTGTGTGTGTTTCATTTAATTACACTGCTCTTCATAAATGCTCTTTAATTTTATTGTTTATAGACAAAATTTCAACATTACTTTATATAATTTGATGACGCAGTTTTCCAATGCAATAAAATAAAATAATATTTTTCCATGAGACAGAGCCAGGGCTCATTTTCGTGGTTGATTTCTATTTGTATGATTTGGAATTTCAAATATCATTTTTGTAATCTCCATTACATTGCAATATAAATATGACAGAAATCGATATGGCAATTGATTTATATCGATATATATAAAGGAGAAAAAACGACTCACTTACTCATCATGATATCTGCAGAACTATCAAACCTACACACTTAATATTTGATAGGCATGTTCATGTTATAGAGTAGAGATCCGCTAAGAACAAATTTTTTGAGAAAATAGAACTCCAAGAAGAGTTGCGAGAGCTTAAGGAGCGAATAGATAAATATTCCCGTTTTTGAACTATTAGACTTACAGGCTTAGAATTTCGTAGACGCGTTTCATTTATGCAGTTGAGATCTATCACAGAAAGGATTTTACAAAAATTTAATCCAAGATGTGTTACAAGAGTTTAAGTGACGTTATAGATAAATATTCCAGTTTTTGAGCTATTAGACCTACATGATAGAAATTTTTTACGCCCGTTCCTTTCATGGAGTAGAGATCTTCTATAAAAAGCCTTTAGAGAATTAACCCGAAATGACGTTGTGAGCGCTTATATTACCGTTTTTGAACTGTTAGATTTGCACAGACTTGAAATTTGGTAGGCATATTTCTTTTGTTGAATATAGATCCGTAAAGATCAGAATTTTCGGATATTGACTACTTTCGGGGGGGGAGTGGGAAGTTCCTGGGACTTATTTATTAAAAACATTTCCGTTATCGGAATCCTACTTCCCGTAATGGAATTTGATATGCATGTTACTTTTGTTGAATGGAAATTCGCTAAGAAAGAATTTTAGGGAAATAAACTCGTATGAGCCAGTGGGAATCTTTTGCTGAGTATAACAAAATTGCCGTTTTCGAGATACTAGACTTACAGTAATGAAATTTGGTATGTTTGTTTCTGTTTCTGAATTGAACGGGTTAGTTGAACGGGTCTTACAGAAATCGACTCTCAAAGGTGGTTAATGGAGCTTATTGATAAAAAAAATCCGTTTTTGATCTATTAGATTTAGGCTTGAAATTTGGCAAGCATTTTTATTTTATTGAGTGGAGATCCACTAAAAATGGGCTCTCTGTAAATCCACATAGGGAGGAAGTTACGACAAAGTAAAAGATAATTCTACTTCAACTTTAAAAATTACTATTTAGAAGTTCTATCTAAATCCAGAGGCGAGAGTTATCAGAAGATTTTTCAATAAAATCAAATTCTTAATGCTAAGATGTCAGTAATACACACACACACACACACACACACACACACACACACACACACATATATATATATATATATATATATATATATATATCATTAAATATCAACGAAGCAGGAGGTTTACGGCTAGTAGAATCTATAAAACTCCTTTGATATAAGTGAGGTAATGCTTCATATAATAAGGGCTCTAACTTTTCATCTAGTTTTTTGCTTTAACAACGCGTAATGCATTGATCCGTTGTTGTAAAGGAATATCGATAAAAAGAAGGAAATTTTTTGCCATGCTCCCCGGTGTTTACTACATCAAGTTTGATGAAGTGGTTCTTATCATTGACAAAGTCCTGGACATTTATTCGACAGCTGTCATTTTTTTCTTCTGCAACCCACCCATTTTTTTCTACTAGTGTTATATGGGCTACATCTTCTGCTAATCTGATAAAACGTCCAACACGAAATCATTGCGTATATAGATACTATGGTCTGGCCACTGAACGAAAAAAGAGCTGGATAACATCGCAATGGCTCTTTGATTTTAAAACAACTATTTATTATTAAATTTAAAAACAACTATTTCTAGTAGTGATGTTTTATAAAAACATGTTTTTTTTTTTTTTTTTTTTTTTTTTTTTTTTTTTTTTTTTTTTTTTTTTTTTTTTTTTTTTTTTTTTTTTTTTTTTTTTTTTTTTTTTTTTTTTTTTTTTTTTTTTTTTTTTTTTTTTTTTTTTTTTTTTTTTTTTTTTTTTTTTTTTTTTTAATCAACGAATTAATTTACACAAAAAATTTTAATTAAATGATTTTCATAATTTTTTTGGTTACCTCCCATGAGTATGTATGATTTAAAATAGATTGTGTGCTCAAAGTTTCTTAAAAAGCTAACGATTTCACTTTTTAAGGGAAAAACTTGAAACTTATGAAGTGATTTTAAAATGCTACTCCTCCTAGAAAAATTAACGTACATATATGAAATTTGATTTACAAGTACGTTAAATTATGTATAACAAAATTTAGTACGTGTTTGCGATAAATGATTGGTATTCGTACAATACTTCTTCTTGTGAAGGTTTATTGAAAATACCTTTAAAAACATGTAAATTCTAAATTCAATTATTTTTTGAAAAATAAGTATTGCTTTGGTTGAAAAATGTATACCAACTTTTATTCCATGTACTATTAGCAACAAGTGAAAAAAATTTCCAAGTGTTAGGCACAATAGAAAAAAATGCCTTAGTATTTTAAATGAAGAAAAACTAGTTATTTTATATTTCTCCGAGATAAGTCAGTTTAAAGTTTTGATTTGCCATAGGGATGTGAATAAAAATGAACGCAAAAGTTATCACAACTCTGTGTTTTTTAAACTTAGAGCTTTCCAATTTTGAGCGTTTGCAGAAAAGTTTATGAAAACAATTTAGGGTCTTAAAAAAATTAGATTTGAATTTAGACTAATTTTTGTCGATTGAATCGTTTTGTATTCCCAAAATAAAATTCTGGAAATGAAATTGGGCAAACTGAAAGATGTACAGTCAATAAAACTGAATCAATTTAACTATAAAGAAACAATAAAAAGGAAAACGAACTTTGTAAATTAAATTAAATTTGGAATTTCATTTTAAGTAAAAAATGTTTAATTCGTCTATGGGGAAGTGACAGCAAGGTTTTATGGTCTGTTTTTTTCCTGCTTTTTCATTAATAAGTGCGCACAAAATTAATTTAGTTAGTGCATATTGCACGGAAATTTTCTTGTTTCATAAAACACAAAAATAATCTCTTAAAGGCTCAGCAATATCTGTAAATAAATTCTATAAAATGATTGTAAGTGAAGAATTGTGATATTTTTATAAGATTTTGACAATAAGTCTGTTCGGAACTATTTTCATAAAAAAGAGATATAAAAGAAATACTGAATTGCTTGAGCATAAACCGGCGAGACGTATAAAAAGGAAAAAGGAAAACTGAGAATCGCTAGAGATTTTCCTTTAGTCATTTTTCAAGTTGTTGAAATGAATATTTTCTTTTTGTCAGACATTTTTTTTCGTCCGACGTGTCTTGCTGGTTGTCTTCAGTCAAGAAATAAAACAAAAATACCGGATTGTTAATGAAACGGTTTTATTTGTGGACATTTCAGAATATTTACGTTATAAATCAGTTTTAATTCTCATGGTACCAACGACATATTTTTTTTCTCATTAAGTAACAGCTTTATTATCACAACAGCACGAGTGAGCTCCTGAATCAGCTTTAAAGTTATCTTCTATTGTTTAAAAAAAACGGAAAACATTTATATGCTAGAGGTGTTATATTAATTAACCCCTTAACTGTCCATTAAAATTTAAATGTTTCACACCCCGGTATAACTGTTTTTTACGCAGGCGAGCGTAGGCGGTGTATTAGAGGGAAAAGAAAAGGCATAAGTAAGCAAATTTTTCTGTGAAATTAATAAATCCTTCACAAACACTGTCAAGGTCATTTTACTGCATTTCAAATCTTTCGGAATAGTTTTATCGATAGCAGCGCGAAGAAAAGGATGGCATTTCGAAAAAACATATACATACGTCCTGGAATTCAATACACTGTTTGAGGGAGACGTATATATACGTCCGAGTATTTTACACACTGATTGAGTGAGACTTATATATACGTCGGCGTCATTCAAGGGGTTAATGTAGAATCTTGAATGATCATAAAAAGTTATAAAAACAAAATAATTTAAATACATTTAGTCGCATATTCATGTCCTTATGTGACCGTAGTAGCCTAGTTGTCATGGTCAATAGCTCGTGGACATGTGTCATGAGTTCGAGCCACAAAGTTAACTGAAAACTCCTGTATAGAGAGGTTGAGGCATATTAAATGTGTCATGGGTGAAAGTCCATCCGGCGGCGTGGTGTGGTAGTTTTGAGAGAGGTATCATCCTCGTCACTTTACCTGGGTTAAAATCTATGAGGTTCGTCACCAACAACCCTCGTATTGTTAAAATAGAGACATTAACAAACAATCACTCACTCAAATAACTCCTATTTAATCTGGTAAAAAACGTTTCCAAAATCCTGAACATTAAATGGATTAAACATATACATTTATATTTTTGTATGATCCATTTCATAAGATGTTTGATGGCAAGACATTTATTAAATATAAAGGCAGCGTGAGGTGCGTAAAAGTATTCAAAGCTATGGAAGAGTAAAAGGGATCTCTTCTAAACTAAAAGTCCTCAGATCCTCAAATAGTCAAGGGAATTTCTCGAACATTCTAAGGAATCGCATGATTTAATCGTTATGAGTCAGTGTCCAGCCTACTGGAGACTTATGAGTAAGGCTCGTTACAAGTATTAAATAGTATGCATCATTTTTACCGAAAATTTTTCGAAATAAATAATAAATACCTAAACTTTTTTAGAATAAATAATAGTGTAGATAAAATTATGAATAAGGGGAAGATAAAAAGAGGCTTCGTAGTTTACTTTGAAATAATATTTTTTAAATATTTAATCTCAATATTCAGCAAAATATGAAGCATGTATTTCTTAGAGACTACAAAGCAGTTTCATTTGAATTGGTTTAAATAAAAATTTCACGGCACACATATTTGTTAATTTTACTGCATTTATTTATTTTAGTGGGATTTATTTATTTATGTTAATTTAGATAGTATTGGAGGTGAAGGGTGCTTATTACTCGTACTAAGCGGAAAAAAATCTACTCAGATTATTTTCTTTAAAAGGAAAAAAAATAATAATTCGAAATACAAATGATACATGTTCGAAAAAGAATCGCTGATGATATTTAAAATCTAAAACCGCCTTTTCTTAAAAGTGATTAAAAAAATATCATTACATTTATAAACCTCATTATAGATATGTAACATATTGTAAAACCTTTTTAAGCATTTGAATCACAAAATTTAAATTATTCTTTTTCAAGAAATATACATGTTTAAGTCTTTGAATAACATGAAAACTTTTTATATAAAAGTTAAGCCTGCTTTTCAACCAGTTACTAATACATTAATTTGAGTGTAAACAAGAATCCCTAAACTACCTGAAAATAGGGTCAAATTATAATGCTTTGAAAAAAAAACCCATAAAACTCTAGCATCTTTCTTCTTTGTCTTCAAACCATTTCTTTTTAATTTGACTCATTTTACAACTAGCTCAAAAAGAAAATACGCCAACTAGTTTTTATTTCGTTGATAATTAGCTTTTTTAATGCTTACTGCTTTTTCCAAGAAGTTTACTGTAAGAGTTAAGGAAAAAGAAAATTTCCTTTTTCAAGTGGTGAATTTCTTAAATTAGTCAGATGTTAACATATTCTATTTTTAGTTTTTCTTCCGAGTTCTCAGTATTTTTGAAAGTTGATACTTGGAAATAAAAAAATATATAGTTTTTAAAAATTTTAAACCAAATTGTCACAATACAAATTAATGTTTTACTGCTATAATATTATATTTCATTTCATAAATTATTAAAACATCCATATCATTAAAATATCTTATTTAATTTTTTTTCACCCTCTTTACATAATGAAAAAGGAGTTATCTCTCTCATAACTGTGCCAATGTTTATTACTCTATTTATGACAGATTCACTATCAATTGTAAATAATAAAGTTATTTAACAAATCATTAAATAAATTTACAGGGTAATATTATAAAAATTGAGAATAAATATAGGGTAATATCTAAATATTGAGGATAAATGTATTTGTTAAAAATTTATGTTACACCAGTGGGCGTGGTGGTTGTGAGGTATTTTGCCCTCTTCGTAATCCAAGGTTTCAGGTTCAATCCCGACACGAGTCGATTGATTTCCTGGATACGAAAATCGTAGACATGCATGTAATATGATTATATGTCATGTAAAAGATCTCTTGAGTATAAATTTCGTTCTGGTACTCTCAGCAAAATTAAATCACGGCAATATTTAGCTTCCAACGAGAGTTTGAATTGAAAGAAATTCAAATGAGGGGGGGGGAGCTCAGGTTTCGTCCTCGTCACTTGACCATGGTTCAAAATTATGAGGTCCGTCCCCAAAAGCCGTCGTGTAGCTAAATAGTGCAACGTTAATATTGACTCACGCAGTTGTGGACATTTCAATGACATGCTCCTGTATTATTATTGATTCATATCTGTTTGGGATCTCAGTTAATCTACAAGGAAAAGGGTTCAACACCCAGTCGAGAATATTTAAAGGAATTATTGTAATTTATTTAAATTTCCATAAAAATAAAAAATGGATCAAATTTTTTTTTATTTAATATTAAATCTTGCGCGGACCCCTGACATTGTTCAGGGACACCCAAATCAATTTTAATTTCCCTCCTGAATAATACTGGGAACCCCTGGGTGTCCATAGGGACCACTTTAGAACACATTGGTCTATATATACTTGAAGTTAAAAAGGCAGAGATATAGCTAAATATCTAGTTGATAGAGCTAAGCACAAGTAGATATTTCCCTTTAACAATGGGGAGAGAGATTCGATCTGCTTCCCGAGAAAGTCAACTCTCTTCGGAGGATACTCTCCAAATAATCCATCAGGTGATAAATTAAGTGCGGCAGTGGGGCTGTCAGGACGATGATCAAGTGTTCCGTATCTCATAACAGAGGTGATGGATACAGATATTATATATAGCTATGGTAAGGTCACAGGTTTTTGTGTCGATGATATTTCGCCACGAATGGAATGGCGCAATAAATATACTTTGACTACCTTAGAAATATTATCTTTGCTGGAAATTTCGTCAATTTTGTGGGAGGTTTAAAGTTATGGTAGTTATAGTACCTGTTGAGAACGAAATGATTACACACACACACACACACATATATATATATATATATATATATATATATTGGATGTTAGAAAAGGAGAGGAACTGTGTTAGCATTTTGGAATGAGTAATCATAATTAACGTCGAACTTGTAAGGAATTATTATTCCTTCTACACATCTAACCCGGTTAGATGTGTAGAAGAAACTAAATTATCAGACGACATGAAGAGTTCAAATTATTTATTTATCTCTATACTCAACACAGACACAAAATTACACTCTTATTAAGATAAATTTGATCAATTAGAGCACGAAGGTGAGACAAGATAACAAGAGGATAATCTATATTTACGATAACTTATACAAAACTTGTTTTTAAGAAGTGTGTCGTGGCTCAAAGCCACCCCTTACACTACCATCTCCCCATCTATCTGCCAATACGACTGGATGTGTAGGCGGACTTAAAGGATCATAAGACATAATTGCAAATCAAATAGATTTATTGATTCTAGTTAACACCAATAGTTATAAACACACAATTCCAATTTAAGAGAAACAAAATAAAGTGGAGTACGAAAAGTGGAATTACTACTAGCGGAATAACAACTGAATCTATTAAAGCTTAAACACTCACAATTACAGCTACGCCACGTACGAATATTCGCAATGTCTTAATTTAAATCACTGACCTTATTTTTTTCATCGGCTGCAACTTCGTGATTATTTCTGCCTTTTCACTGGCTGGGGGAATAGTTGAAGGATCCACACTCTGTAACACTGATTTTTACAAGCTTCAATCAACTTCTCTTAGCGTAGCTCCACACGTAACCGCTATCTATGAATCAACAACAGCGTGCTGACCTCGCGATCTTTACTTTACTTAACTTCACTCTTCTATTTCTTCACTTTACTTAACCTTTTTAACTGGCGAAACCTGATATTATATATCTTATTTGCATAAATCACGCTTGGCTCTCAGTGAAGTTTAGTTGAAATAAATAAATTATTTCATAGAAAAATTGAGAATATTAGTGGAAGACCGTATAGATCCGTCACAAGTGCATAAATAATTTAACTCTCTAACGTCTATTTGAACTAAGATCACAGTACATGAATTCTTGCTATCCTTTAAACTTTTCGACGTGGCTTTGAACACTAATAGTTGACTTAAACACTTCTTGGAGATTCAAACTTCACGCGTCGTACACTGTTTACGTATACGTATTACTGTTGATTTGCTTGCTTCTCATCAATTTACTTCACATCCGAGCTATCCTCACTTCACCGATCATCAATTCTCACTTCACTAACATTTTAAACTCGTGAATACAGAATATATATATTAAACTTAATTTGCATAATCGCGTTTTACTGTTCTCGGTGAAAGTTTTTTGAAAGAATGCTTGCCCTAAAGAAATCCACAAGGAGTTAGTGAAAGGCGCGTATAGATCCGTCACAAAATCTAAGATAATACCAGGGCTATTGAAAACGGGCTTCTTAAATCTGAACCACAGCTAAGTGAGGAAGACTACACTTAATTTAATACTCCACTTTCCTAACTTCCACACCAGGCCAGCTTGAGGACATTGAACCACGAAAGATTTCACCTGCAGCAACCCCCTCTACACGGTGCATTTTCGGTGCTGTCAGGATTCAGACCCGTGATTCAATAAAGCCACACTGAAGACTATGTAGAAGACTGTGGATTTTGATTCCTACTTTTAAAAACCTTTGATGTGGCTGCTTTTGATAATTTTTCTACCATTTACTCCATTTTTACGTTTCTGGTGATCATTTATTCAATCTTTTATTCAAATGGGGTAAACTTTTATTTCTAGCATTTATATTTTTAACCACAAATAAATAAATAAAATACTAATGGATATTTTAAATATCCTGTACCTCATTTTACTACACCAGATTAAAAAATATTGTTAAAAAGTCGTAACGTAAACGTTTGTTGAGAAATTCACTTCTACTAATTGAGTTGAATAGGGTAAAAATACAGAAGAATCTTGAAACGATAAACAACTATAAATTTTTACGACACAATACACAGAAGCCTTCTTCACATTCCAGAGATTTTTCTACCAATTTACACTCCACATGAAATACTCAATAGATAAACAGCATTTACAACGGTTGGGAGTAGAATGCTTGTTTGCTTGAAACTAATCAATTCTATCTAACATGTACAATAGAACTCTTCTGCTTAATTAGAAAGCGGAGAAATTATCCATTAGCTGCTGCATTCAACAACTATGGCAAGTGAGTCTGGAATCCATCAAGCCGTCTCCCTCAATTACATGGCAGTCGGCTTCTTAATCTACATTACTTAGATTGTGTATGTGTCATTGCTATGGTTAGAGTAGAGCTTAAATTCTTTAATAGAGTAACTTGAATTTTATGGAAGAATATATTATGGCAATTAATTTCCGTCGTGAGCGTTGATGTATTGTGTCAATTTATTTGGTGAATTAACGTAATCCTGTTATACTATATATATAATTCGCTTGTGTTACTTTAAAGGGCTTCTTAATAAACATCCAGTTTCTCTAATTCGCATGTGCTAATATGAAGTAAAATATTCCTGTACAGTGGCGCACGCAAGGGGGTGTCCTGGGGGACCGGACACCCCCCCCCCAAAGCCCTTGAGTTTTTTCGATTGCTGATAATTCTATTTATATATAACAAAAAAATTTATTAAGTACTTGTAATTAACAATTTATTTTATTAATTGATGCTAATTATTAATTCAATAATTTATTTTTTCATGTATTTTGTTGACAAAATCAGTCGAATCAATAGGTTTTGTAGTGAGGTACGATACGAGTTGGGAAATTTTCGACCGTGGACTCCCCCCCCCTTTAAACATTTTTGTGTGCGCTACTGTTCCTGTACATATATACAATTGAAAAATTCTATTTGTTCAATCGTAGGATAAATGTTTTCTTTTTAATACTGTTTTGGGAGAAAATTATTATGTAAATTGACCTTATAACGTAACGGATTCAATTAATATTTAATAAATTTGATCACGCACACAAATGGACGTTGCATATATTCCTTATTCCAAAACGTTCTACGATTATAATTTATAGTATAGTTACCTTGAAATTTAAATTATTTAGTCCTGGTATTTGCTGATTTTCCACCATGTTTATTTCGACATAGCACTTTTAGTCTGTTTCATAATCTGGACCGACAAAAAAGCGTTATGAAATTCGGTTATCCCTACATACTTTATAAAATGTATTACTCAGTACAGATGTGCTTTTCATACTTTCTTGTGGGTATTATACTTAAGTGGTCGTATACATGAACTCGTCAAATCATGTTTTTCTGTCAAACCATGGATTCATGTCCTAGCTTCATTCGATACCTACCATGTTTAAGTGCTGATGCTCGTCAAACCTGTCGAAATCAAAGTCTTCAACTTGGTGATGATTGATGTTGTAGTTTCTTATACTCGAAAGATCTGACATATGTCAGATAAGCTCCAGAAGGTTGTTAATCCCCGAAAAATCTATAACATTAGAGGTATCGGATGTTATATCCCCCTCCAGAAAGTCTGAAGTATCCCAAAATGTGGTCCGATGAAACTGGAGGGTTACAGTATTCTTTCCAAGTAGGATGGATTTTTCTTCCTACTATCATAGGAAATATATTTCAGGTGGTTACTTGTTTGTCTAGCCAGAGCAGTCTGGAAGCCACGGTCATATTTGATTTCCAGCAAAGAGCCAGCGGATGCTCCTGTGTACCATTTGTGCATAAGTGAAATACGCCATATAAAATTTAGTTAATGTCTTTTCTTTGAGTAAATATAAGCAAGCGAAGTGCCAGTTGCCGTTTTCTTCTCAATTCCCTCTTTGTCCAGTCTATCAGCGACCTCATTACCTCTATTGTGAACATGTGATGGGATCCATTGGAGGTGGATGTCGTGCATCTGAGAAATTTGCCTCAGTCTGAGCAGTATAGAAACGTTGGTTTCAATGTTTGGTGTTGATGGATAATATTGACGATGAACCTTCTTACTTTTAAACCACGTTCAAGTGACAAGAATGAAAGCCAAGCTGCTACCCCCTATAAATTTCCATACCACTTTCATATGAATTTTAACCTACATCAGCTTCCCTTCAAAATGAGTCTTGTAGCCGCGATTGCCTAGTGGTTAAGATTCAAAACTCATTGCCGGTGTTACGAGTTCCAGTTCTGGTGGCACAGAAGGAGCTGATGCATTTTAAATCTGTCTAGCTTTAAGTTCTCCCGTTGGCGAGGTGTAGTAATTTGGAGAAGGGCTTGAGCTCAGATGTCATTCTTGTTGCTTGACCCCTGTTCAAAATTATGAAGCTCGTTGTCAATAGGCCTCGTGTTACTTAAAGTGTGACGTAAATACAACTCTATCTTTCTCATTCATATTTGAGGGTCCTATAGCCTCCCCGAAGTCAAGGTAACGGACTCGTGGACAGAGTGTCATGAGTTCGAGCTTAGTACCGCTGATGACCCGCCGTGTAGGAGAGCGATGCATTTTAAATCTGCTGAGAGCTCCATCGTCCTCCCGTTGATATAGTGTGGTAGTTAGGAGAGGGGGATGTCAGCTCAGGTGTCGTTCTTGTCACTTGACCATGGTTCAAAATGACGAGGTCCGTCGTTAAAAAGCCCTCGAATAGATGAATAGTGGGAGGTAAATATTCCCTCATTCAGGATTAGCCTTAGTTTGCACCAAAGCTCTAACCTTCATGATTGGACGGAGGTAACTCCTTCCGGAGCTGGTTTCTCGACCATACCTCTTGGTTGCTATGACAACAGTGGGTCATCAAATGTGTCGTCCTCGTCTCTTGACAGTGGATCAAAATAATGAGGTCAGTCGTGAATAATTCTCGTGTAAAAAAGTACGACACTAATAATCGATCAATCCTATTTTCTTTTAATTAACAATCTTGAATTTTGCTTCTGCGTAATCAAAAGTTTTTTGTAATTTGTACAATGATTAATTGGTGTGATATCCAAAATTTTTAAGTACATTAAAATTAGTTTACAAACTTCATTATAAACGACGAGTGAACAACAAATTAAAAAAACATTATGGTAAGAAAGTATTTTTAATTTATGAAACTGTGTGTGTCTTTTTAAATGTAGCAAAATCAGCACATTTGCTGCTCTTTCAAACATTTAGTTTTAGTGTATGTAGTGCAATTTCTTATTTTGTCAGTATTCGAACAGAAATACTTGACGGATCTTACTCAGTCTCGCATACTCGTTATGATTTATTACTCTTACATTATTCCTGCCTGTCCACATACTTATTACGTCTAGACATTTTATAATAATAATAATAAAAACAAAAATGAAAACAAAAATCTTAACAAACATTAATTTAATGGAGTAAGTTTTTAATATCAATGACAGTAGTATATTAAAACGAATGAAGATTATCACGATTAAAAATGTAGACATTTTATGCTCCACCATACTATTTTTTCTTTTTTTGCTATATATTTTCATTATTCGATATATTAATTTTAACTATTCTCCATATTTGTCTTCACTGAAACAAGCAAATTCTTAATTTTGACACTAAAATGAATTGCTTTATTTATTGGTTCTTACATGTTGCAGACTACGTAATTTTTAATTAATGTCTTTTCGTTAAAAAATAAATAAATATCCTTCATTTTTTTAGTCATTTATCGTTGAATTTAATCAAATGTTTTTAAAAGTATTTTACTTAAAGCGTTTTTACATATATAATAAATTTTCACTTTTACATTTTATTACGCTAATTAAAAGTTCTGTATTCTTGATCTTTATTTACATAATAAACTGAAATAAATAAAATATCATTTTTCAAAACATAATTTTAAAATATATTTACTTAACTTACACAATTTTCAGGACATGTGTTTTTTAAAATAAGATTAACTTTTCCCCGTGAAATAATCACTATATATAAGACCAAAAAGGTCGGGATTAAAATGCTTATAATTATAAAAATTTTAAAATGTATTTAAATATTTTGCACATATAAAGCAGGTTTTATGCGTAAACTTAATTTGATGATATTCAAAGAGAAACAGTTTTTCTTTTCATTAATACACAAAAATTCATTACACGTTGTGCATTTTGAATGAGGTTTCAATTGAATGTTTCTTCAAGCACAGCAACCTGGGGAAGGAAATACTGTGTAACAAATTACTATTCCTTCTTCCCTCTAACCCGTCTATGTGCAAGAGGAACTAAATGATTAGACGACATGATGAACTCAAATAATTTATTTATCTCTATATTTTACACAGACACAAATCACACTCTTATTAAGATAAATTTGATCAAGTAGAGCACAAAGGTGAGACAAGATAGCGTGGGGAAAATATCTACCGTCATGAGAATCTATCCTTACGATAATTTTTACAAAGCTTGATTTAAGAATCTTGTTAATGGTTTAACTCTCTAACTTCTAGTTAAACTAAAATTACAGTACCTGAATTCTTGCAATCCTTTCAACTATTTGACGTAGCTTTGAACACTGATAGTTGACTTCAGCACTTCTTAGAGATTCCAACTTCACGCGTCGTGCACTGTTTACGTACTACTGCCGTACTGCTAACTTCTCATTAATTCACTTCACATCCGAGCTATCCTCACTTCACTAATCTTCGATTCTCACTTCACTAATTTCGATTCTCACTTCACTAACCTTTTTATAACTCGTGAATACAGAATATATATATTAAACTAAATTTGCATAATCACGTTTTCTTGTCTTCGGTGAAAGTTGGTTGAAAGAATGCTTGCCCTACAGGAATCTCCAAGGAGTTAGTGAGAGGACGCGTATAGATCAGTCACAACTGCATTTTCTGAACATGAACTATTGCACTTGGAGTTTTGTTCAGTCTCTTGATCGTCTCTCGCTTCTTCTTAATAATCGAACATAAATTCTAGCTGATTATTTTCCGCGACTTCTTCATCTGAAGAATCATCTGTTAGTGCATCACTACTTTTAGATGGTAGGTTCTGTAATAAATGCAGAGCCTCTTGAAGACTCGGCTTCTTTTTTTCATACATTCTAAGAAAAAGTAAAAAACATACTAGTAATAGCACCTTGAACCTTGATTCGGAATTAAAAGATGCTGCAATAGATTCATAATAGTTCTCTGAAATGTTGGGTATAAAAATACAGATCAAATTTTTCTATAGTTGAATATTTTTAATATGAATATATCTTCAAAATACTACATTAACAAGCAACTAATTGTTACCAAAATTGTGCACACAGTTCAATACTATTGAAGATTATAGAGCTAAACAGTATACAAGTTAATACAAAGGGAAAGTCACGTGTTCCATTCTTCAGGAAGGAATCAACCCTATATACAAGTTCTGTACATACCCAAAATCAACCGGCAGCCGATTCGTTAGGGATAACCGAACACAGGAAAATGGGCCCAGTGAAACAAAAGGAAAAGTAACAAAGGGTACTCCAGGGTGGAAAAATCGTCTGATCTGAGATTGATCAATGAGGCACACATAAGAGCAATCACTCCCCCAAGAAACAAGAAGAAAAGAACGAAGAGAAGGGAAAAAAAGAATAAATAAATAAATAAAATAAACATCGACTTCGAGTGATTGCCAGCAGCCCGAGCACGAAATTTGAAGGAAAGGGTTTTGCTAATGATGCGTTCTTTTGCCCTTTCCCTCATTAGCCTTTCTTTTCGAAGAAATTCGGAATTGGCTCGGGGGATAATGTGCATGTACCATGCACCAACTTTTAAAACCATCTTCAATAACTTAAGCACGAATAACACAGGCTCTTAAAGGTTCGGGGTACAAAATGGCTGTTGCCACTAATTAAAGTAATTTTTGCGCCATTTTTGCACCATGCCTTCTTTATTTATTCATTTTTTTATTTTTTTATTCTAAATTCATTTTGGCCCCGTAGAGGCATGTGCGTTGTTTCGCCTTTTCCAAAATAAATTAGAATGTGTCGGCTTTCCAGAGGAGTAAAATTTGTTCGTGTCGCATCGAAGAAGTTAGAGGATGGTCGGGACGTAAAGTAGGGAGAGAGATTTCTTTTTCCAAGAGTGCTGCTGCGTTCGACGAGTTTTGGCTTCGAAAGTAATTTCAGGTTCGGGTCTCATAAAAGGTTCGATTAAATGAGGTTGATCGCTAATTTTCGTAACAGCGAAATTGTTTGTTTATTCCGAAGAGTGCTCTAAGTTTTAGATTTATTTTGGTTCCAGCCTGTCCTTCTCTTCTACATTGTAGTTAAAAAGAATGTTAAATTGTGTTTCAGTCCTTACGGTTTTGTTTTTAAAAATGCAATTTTAAGCAAAAATAAATTTGTAGCCAAAAAAAAAGAGTGTGGGGCCTATGACCACACAATAGAAATGGTAATATTATAAAGTGGAAGTCAAATTTTGTAATATTGTTTATAATGTTTGTTTGTTTGTTGTTCAAAATTAGTTAGGGAAATAAAACACAAGAGGATATTAGTATTGTCGTATAAAATTACTTATATATATGTTTGTACTCATAAAGTAAAATTTTTGTGAAATATACAATCATATTTGCAAATTAATTGTGTTATAAGAAGGAAACAATAGGTTTATGGTAGCTGAAACAGATCATAAATACTTTAGACTCAAAATTATTTAAATAACTAAAAAAACTCCGTCAAGCGTTGTTTCGTAGTTTGTCATGCTTTCAATTTGATTATTTGACATAATTAAATTGAATTTTGATTTTAAAAAATCTACTGAAGGCTTTGATTTGTCTTTTCAAAAAAAATCTACATTAAATCCCCACTTAAAATATTTGGCAATTTATTCGGAAGAGTTTATTCAGCTTCAGTGTAGGCAACTAACTTTTTGGGAAGGAATTCCATAATTTCCTCTACACTCTAATTTGGTGAAATGTAAATAAGAACCACATTAGAATTATTTGTTCATTTTCTTCTCTACATTTCGCTGCACAAATTTCTCCGATACATGACTCATTAAACCCAAATGATTCAGTAGTATTCGATGCAACATCCATTACTGAAGTGACATAAGTTGTCGAACATCTCCTTTATTTTTATATATAGCATCAACCCCGGCTCTGTGATTGTGTCTTTTATGGAACGTTTCGTTCTCTATAACGCTAAAGTATAGAGATTTGCGCAAATAATTAGAAGACAATTTTTTATTCCATTAGGCTTAGCTGAGCCGACATCAAATCGTTGTAACTAGAATTATATCAAAATACGGACTGTTGCCAATCCGAAGGAAGGAAGGTTACAAGGAAATTGCTTCCAAATTTACAATATAAATACACAGTATAAATATAAATATTAGTTTACATAAAATACAAATTCCTAATATTACAAATGCATAAATATAAAAATATAAAATTCATTTAAAAATTAATTACTTTGCAAATTATAATGTTTTATAATTTTATTAAATTTATGTTTGCTTATTAACTCACTTCGCTTGAGTGGCCATTAGTTGGCAACGAATTGTATAATATTTGTCTTTGGAATTTAGCAATGCAATGAAAATTTGGAACATCTGTTTTCTTCGTTATTTATCCAAGTTCCTGTTAAAAGAAATATAATTAATGCATAACACTCTCATCGAGATCCAAAGCATGTGCACGTTAACTTTGACAATTCGAAAATATATTGATATTCCCTTTTTTGTGGAAATAAAGTTTGTGAAGATATCTGTGATTGTTTTAAGTTTGTTTTGTGTGATAACCTTTTAAATTCATTTTGTAGATCTCTGAGAGATGTAGATTCTCTTTGGTCATGGGATTTTCAATCGGAATTTTCCGTTACAATGTGTAGTCCTTCAAGACTTGTTGCTCATGATAACGCAACATATACCAATTGTCATGAATGTGTTTTATCATACTTATAACAAGTATTGAAGGACTTTACATTGTTACGGAAAATTCCTATCCATTGTTACGAGCGTTATAAACCCGAGCGTAACAATGCTTGGCATCTTAAAACTCATCATTCAAGTTCACTCTCCAGCAAAATACGCCTAAAAACGATATAAATTTTAAAAAATTAATACATGGAAACATATCTGCGAATTCTGATCTATATATGGGGTAGTATTTAAAAGTTCCGATATTGAGCCTTTAACGTGAAACATTTTTGCTGTTGAGTGACAACGATATCGTTTCTGTGTTACTGCAAACTTCGGTTAAAGTGTAGCTTGGCGATGTCAATTTCTTTTGGCGACCAAGATCGATCTCCAAGCTACTTCACTTAGTGATAGGTGTTCGGAAGCCAGAATGAATTCGCGTCCTCATCATAATATCTATATAAAAATCGCCAAATACAAAGAAAAATTGCCAAATACAAAGCACCCCCCCCCCCCTCATACTACACTTGAGCCCAAACTTCCAATTTTCTAAAAGGGATTTGCCCCAAATCAAGTGATCGGTGGCTTGAGACGGGGTCATATTTTTTAAGTGGAGGCATTTAGTAACCAGCGATTGAAAATGCTGAAGTATATGTACAGCAGTGATACATTATCGTGAACGCAAGCTTTTGAGTGGCATCGACGCTTTAAAAAAGGCAGGGAAAATATCGAAGATTTTGCACGCTCTGGTAGTCCGAATACTTCCTACACCACTGGAAACGTTGAAACGGTTTCTGTGGCAGTACGTAAGAACTGGCTTTAAGCAACAACGAAGGAAAAAACGAAAAAAAAAACTGCTTTGCCACATCCTCCTTACTTCCCTGATTTAGGCCCCTTACGATTTCAGAACACGTCGCTTTCAGGGTCAACGATTCCAATCTGCAGATGAAATTAGAAGTGCATCTCAGGCTGAATTAAAAGACAGGGCTAGAAATGTATTCTAGAAATGTTTCGATAACCTTTACAAGCGATGGCAAAAATGTATTGTTGTTCAAGGGCCTTGTTTCAAAGGAGGATATGTTTTTCAGCAATATGATTGGTAAAATTTTTTAAGTTATAGACTCAGTCCGGGAACTTTTGAATCCTACCTCATAGACGAAAGAGTGACTCGTTCATCAGCTTCACAGACTTCACTCACAATTAGTTGGCTACAATAGCATAGTGGTCAAGGTAACGGACTCGTGGTTGGAGTTTTCACCCTAGTATCTCTGAAGGCCCGCCGTGCAAAAGATGTAATAATTCATGTTTTGAACTATTAGTCACCTGGGAGTCATGTTTCTTTCTCCAAGTAGTGACTTGCAAAAAATGAGTTTTGTGAAAATTAATTCTAAGGAGGAGGCCCACTGTTAGTATAATTCCGTAAGAAAAAAATATACTTGCATTTTAAGACATTCAATTCCTGCCGTTATTAATACTAGACTTTAAATAACTTTAACTATATATGATATAGTCACACACAATATCATATAATATTCAGTTAAGCGGTAGCTCACGCGGTTAGTGAAAATATAAAAAGAAAATGTTGAGTGAGATTACATTATTTGATAAAGTTATATATATCAAATCCCAAAAATAGGCTTTTCCAAATTAATTTCTTTCTTTTCCCTTAACTATCTATACTTATATTAAAACTGGGTTAATTCAGCATTTGGATTAATACTCCGAATTAATGTAACGAAAGAGTAAACGATTACTAATAAATAGTAACAAAAGGAGTAGAAAGAAGATAAATAAATTGTTAATTCCTTCTCAACTGATAACCGTTGTCTTAATTGGTAATAATTTCTCTTCAGTAACTAATTAAAAGTGCGATATTAAAAAAAACCACTTTTCTTCGGTTAAGTCATCTTTCCATATTTATTGTAATAGTTTGCGATTGATTTTATTTAAATTTATAATAATATAATAAATATATTTCTTTTTATATGCATATACTAACCTGTATTAAATTATAAATAAATATTGCACTTTACACAGATTTAGCTACCAGCTTCATTTAATATAGAAATTTGCATCACTACCAGGAATTGAAATAGCTGTCATTATTTATGGCGATGTAATTGCTTTATAAAGTCAACACACACCCTCCCGAAAAAAATACAGCTTCTCGTGTGTCCGCTTAAAATTTTCTTCCCTGCTTCCGGTACACACAATTGATACTCCCTCGGGATGCATTAACAATGCCCCTTTTTTCGACCCTTTAATCGTTCCATTTAATTCCCATTACATTCTTTTTTGCATTGAGGGAATTTCGATTAAACCACTTTTAATAAATAAATGAATTTTATAATTCATTGATTTACAATATGGTAATTGATTCAAAATATGGTAACATAACAATCTAACCAAAAATGACACAAAACAAGATTCTGATAAAAAATAACCGGATTACAATAGGTTTACATGATTTTCTAAAGGATAATACAATCCAAATCTAACAACAAATATTACAAGATCCTCGAATACTTTTAGCTCTTAATAATAAATCATAATTTTTAATTTGACTTCAAAATTTAATAATAAAAAGACTTATAAAATCGTTTTATTTTTGAGAAAACATTAAAATGATTTCCGCATATTTTTCATCTAATCTGTATTTTTTTAAGTTCTAAAATATATATATAGCAATACACATAACGTATAAATTAATCGCTTTTTTTCAGTGAATAATCGGTATTATATGCACATATTCATATTTATATTAAAATGTTTATGTAATACATTATATTGTGCTATGATATATTACATACATAAAGCGTAATATAAATTATTTTTAGCTATTATATACAATGTAATAGGAGAAATTTATCCTGTGATGCAGAACTTGCCAGAATAAATTAGTTTAAGTTTACGGTCATTTCTATAAATTTCATGGATATATGTAACGTTTCCGTGCAGTTTACTTTATGAATTATTTGTATAGTCTAACATATCCATATCAGGAATTCTGCATTGATAAACGCATATAGTTTAAATGGGTACAAAATACATTAATTAAATACGACTTTCTCTCTGTTTGAAAAAAAACCCACTTGAATACCACTAAGGATGCAGGGGGAAAAATCGAAAGTTTTTCGAAACAATCTAAACTTATGTTTATATTTAATTTATTTTCGAATGTTATCTTACATAAGAAACATGCCATTTCATTCTTTCAATGCTGATTGAGAAACCCTTTACAACTTTTCTCTATGTTATGATATTTACATTTTTTTTAAAAAAGTTAGTGGAAATGTGATTCAAAATATTTATTTAAAACAATTGCTTGAACTTCGGAACAAATATATGCATATCTATTTAAGTAATTTGCATTCAGAAATTTGGAAACTTTGCAGCATGTTTGGAAATATACTTGTTTCAAAAAGTAATAATTAAAAAAAATCATAATTTTCTCTTTAAAATATTAAATACTTTTTGGCTCGCAAAATCCACAAAATTACAAACTCAAAGGTCTCACGTCAATATAAATTCGTAATTAAAATTTTGCTTTTATGCAATTTAATAAACAATCTCTGTCAAGATATGACTCTACATGTCGTTTCTCTGCAGCACCCTTGCATTAACTGGAGAAACCTACTTGTTTAACTTTCCTAGCCGAATGATATTCTAAAATATTCTAGCCTTTCGTGGAGTTATATATTTTTTTCTTCAAATTTGGTGATTTGGCTGCCAAATTTGTTGCCAAGGTCACTTCTATTAATTTACTATCATTGAAAAAATAATCTCCCTCTTCACCCGCAAACAACTGTCACAATACCACTTTCGGAGAAAATCATACAAAGTCTGAAGTTTCTGTAAAATATAACATAAGACGCATCACTAGAAGAGGCTTAAGTACCATGATATAAATTACAATAAGTACTCCAGCAACTAAAGTACATAGAGCAGCGTTTCTCGAACTGTGGGGCGTGCCCCCATTGGCGAGTGGGACAACTCTATAAAGATGGCGCGAGTATATTGAAAAATCGAAATCAAAAGAATATTTGATAAAATATTACTGACAAAATACATTGACATAATACAAAATAAAATACACATTTGTACCAATATATCACACTTATGAATGCATCATTGCTACATAATATATTTTATAATTAAGAGGACATGGTACGATTTAAGCAAAAAATTTTAATTTAAGGATGTTCAAAATTTTTTTGGTTGCCACCTATGTGTGTATACTATGTTAAACTGATTTTGTGCTCAAAGTTTCATAAAAGGCTAGCAATTTAATTTTTTAAGGAAAAAATTAACATTTTTTAAGTTATTTTAAAACGCTACTCCTCCTACAAAAATTTACATACACTCTTGAAATTTGATTTACAAGTAAGCCTAACTATGTATAACAAAAGTTGGTATGGGATTTGCAATAGCATGATTGGTACTCGTACAATATTTCTTTTTGTGAATGCTTATTGAAAATTTCTTAAAAAATGTACAAATTCTGAGTTGAACTATTTTTAAAAAATAAGCTTTGCTTTGATTCAAAAACGCATACCAACTTTTGTTACATGCACTATTAGCAATAGGTAAAAAAAAATTCAAAGCATTAGGCACAATAGAAAAAAGGCCTTAGCATTTTAAATGAAGACACACAAGTTATTTTATCTTTCCGAGATAAGTAAGTTTAAAGTTTTGATTTGCCATAGAGATGTGAATAAAAACGAACGTAACAGCTATCACAATTTTGTGTTTTTTAAGTTTGGAGCTTTCAAATTTTGTCAGGTTATAGAAAAAAATGTAAAAAATAAATTAAGCTAAAAAAATTAAATTCGATTTTTTGACCGATTTTTGTCATTTGAATCGTATTGTGTCATTTAACAATACCAAGTTAAGAAAAAGTTTAATAATTACGAGTACCCTTAGGGATTGTCAGATAAAATTATATACAAAAATTAACACTTATCTTGTTAATATGACCGGTTTATAATTAAAAACTTAACTGCCAGATTAAAAGTTACGTGATTCGCTTCCCAATGTCAACTGTTTATCACGTAGGCGCGCGTGTGTGATGTATTGAAGGAGGGGGGGGGAGGAAAAAAGAAGCAAATAATCTCAAATAAGTACATAATCCTTCGCAAACATTGGCAAGGTCCTTTTATTGTATTCCAAAGCCCTCGGAATAATTTTATGGATAGCAGTGCACAGAACAAATCATACTGTGGAAAGACATTTATGTACGTCCGGGGAAATTAACGCTTTGGCTGAGCGAAACGTTTACATACGCCGGTGGAACTTAAGATGTTAAAGTCATATCGTTAGTCGTATCATCAAAGTATAGTATTATTGAATTCAATACATTGTTATTGTATGAGGGGGACGCGATGAAAACTATGATTGAATATTGGGTCGCGAACATTGGAACTTTGAAAAGCACTGACATAGAGAAAAGAAAAACTAATACCTCGTAGATTCATATAGTGTGGTAAGGATAACTTTTACTGATTAGAAATTGATTGGTGGCTGAAATTCAGCTTCGCATGCTCCATTTAATAAACAGGAATTAAAAATGAATTCACGTTACTTTTATTATAAGCCATTTAAAACAAAATCTTTAAATTATTATTGTGAAAAGGAATCTCAATTTTCTATAAGTTATGTGAAATTTTCAGAATTTCTCCTTATCCCAGATCCGGAAAAAAAATATTTTACTGCAATCCGCTCATTTTTTTATGTCTCGAATGCTGACCTCCCTCCCTCCGTAAAATAGTGACCAGCGTTGTCGAGTCAGGGGTTCGTGCCCAAGTACCACTGGAGACCCACCGTGAAAAAGGGATTGATGCACGTTAAATCTGTCGTTGTTTAAATTTCTCACGTTGGAGCAGTATAGAAGTTAAGAGAATGGGGTGCCAGCTTAGGTGTCGCTCTCATTACTTGACCATGGGTCAGAATTACGAGGTCCATTGGCAGCATCCCTCGTGTTGCTTTATCTTCCTATAATAAAAAGCACGTATTCCTTTATTCAGATTTTAAAACTAAAGTTCAGTATTTTTTTTTTCAAAATTCAAAAATATGAAGATATTATTGGAAGAGACAATATATTTCTAACTGATTATATGAACAAACTAACCCTGAGAACTGATTTTAAGGAATTTATTATAAAATATATTTGTATAGTATATTTATATAGTTCTTTTCCTCTCCGCATATGATGTTATCCTTTTTCCACATTAAATTTGAGACGATCCGAAAGCCCTACTTACTCTTGTATCAACGCATGCGCAGATTCTTCATTTACATTAAACCGAAAAAACATTATTAAATAAATTATCGATTAATGCATTTGCAGTATTTAAAAAATAAATATAATTTCAAAGAGAATGATTTAAGTTCTCAAATATCTACCTATTAATTTCAATATATCATGAGTAGTTTTTTAGTACATTAATTCCAAATATTAATTACATCATATGTTTCTTTGCTTTGTTTTTAAAGCCACGTAATACATTATATCTTAAAAATACCCATACTAACAGGATCTGCTGGTATTAAATCTAATAAACGAATGGAATAAATTAAAATATCGCTAAACTTTCGCTCGCTAATATGCAAATAGAGCACAGAAACTAAAACAAAATATCTCAAAGAATTGAATCTAAAATAAGCCTTAACGCATCGCTGGGTTTTCTTAACACCGCAAACCCTTCCCTATGAATTACAACTCTGAATATAAATATTTATCATCCAAAGCTGGCTCGAGAACTGTGTTCTCGTCGTCATGGTTACGGGAATGTGCTAATTAATAATCGCTATCACATAAGAGTTCATTTTCCCTTATCATCTGCAAATTATCCTCGAACAAGGCTCACTGTCATCTGCTGGAAAGGGACGATAACTCATTTGGAAATTGGGCAAAAACTCAACCGCATTTGAATTATCGAAGCTTTAAATTGGATGCTGTAAATCAGGACCGTGCGAAAAGGGAAAAACGAGTTGCAAAATTATCCCTATCTTTTAAACGAAAGCTAATGAGTTCTGAATTTGCCTTTTTGTGGGGACAGATAATTCAACACCTCCCTCTTCGATTATTAGGGGAATGGATTATGGAGTGCCAAGTTCATAATGCAAATTAAGGATCAAGATTGGTTCATTTAATATTATTGGTGAAAGGAGTTGATTTAAACAGACGTGAGGGCTTCGCAGGTTATGTCGAGGCAAATAAAATGTTTTAATTCTTAATACTTTCTTCTCTTTTTAAAAGATTTATGTGATTGTATGACATTGACTTAATGGTGGAAATGAAGCTGTTACTTAGAGATATTGGAACTCATTTTTAAAAATGAGGATTCTTTTCAAGGAAAAGCTAACTAATTTTTGTTTTATTTCTAGCCATTACCTACCGGCTTACCTGGGTATTTTACAATCATGTAGATCTATATATTTTTAAATTATTCATATATAAGTCTTAGCATTAAGCTTTTAGTTGTATTAGGTTGAATTTTATGAGCCCCAGTTTTTAAAAAAAACAGGTCTTGGATTTCTAAAACGGAATATATTTTTCTTTTATGCTCCCGTAACCCAACCCTTTGAGAATCGATTTCCACATATCCCATTCTTACTGAATTTCAATTCAACTTAAGAAGCATGTTTGCTAAATTTCAAGTCTTTTGGTCTGATCGTTGAAAAGTGGAAATTTTTATCTTAAACACCTTCGCAACTCATCTTTGTGGGTCGGTTTTCATAAAATCTGGTGTTAAACATTGCCAAATCAAATATTACGCCAATGGCTGCATTGGTTTTCCAAACATTTGAGGGATCGATTTTCCATTGTTGGCTACATATCAAGGCATTTGGCAACTTTGCACTTACACACACATACTCTTCATTAAACCTGGCGGGGGGGGGGGGAGTGACTCAAAATAAATATATATATTTTTCTTCCCGGAAATATGCTTCAAGCTTTTTTGATATAGCAGTGAAGCTCCCTGCATACATTTGGAGAGATACGATCATTTGTATACGACCCTAATAAATGTACAAATATTACATTCATTATGTTTTCTTCTTAAACCTGTATTTACTGAACTGTATATACTTGAGTCAAAATTCCGGTATAGTGGTTAGCGACGCTGACTGCTATGCCATAGGGCCTGGGTTCGAATCCTGGGGAAGGCATAGATGTTTGTAAATGTATAGTGCCTTCACGGCATGGGGGTACTGAAAATAGCCGTCGAGCCGCAAGTCCTCTCGTGAGGTTGGTGGAAGGGGAAGAGACGTGGGGGCCTCTGACCACTCTCAGGGTGTTCTCCCTCAAAATTGGGGAGGAACCGAGCTAAATCGTACTGTCACCTGCATGGTACTCAAAGCTACGGCTAACGACATGCGTATAATATAGCCCGATGTCATGATGAAGTTCATGGGCCTCGATTTCATTACGTGAGACAGGTGGCATTAGCAACAACAACATATATACTTGAATTAATTGCTTTGGAATTTTTAATGAATCAGCTTCCTTACTAGTAAGATACATGCTAATAGATAATATTCAACTAGTTAATTCATTCTTAGTCATAATAAATTGAATATTTATAGCTGTTAAATTTAACCTGGCTTTATAAAGTAAATATTACTGTAAAGAGTTATTTATCTTGTATCTATAAAGAATAACTTTCTTATAGAGGGATTCAATTCCTGCTCTCGGAATCCTAACAGGTGAGGTTTCTCAGTAACATTTCTACATCGCAGACTTTCATCAATCCTGTCTTTCTTCTTGCTTTTTTTCTTGCTTTTTCATTCACTGCACATCTATTGATGTAGTAATGTTCATTGTACACGCCACGGTTCATTCACAAGACGGGATTATATTAAACATTGTAGCATGTGTGTATAAAGTAGCTGAATATATATTTAACCCGTGGGAAAGCGTCCACTCGATACAAACATTAGTGATTGCTTGGGGTGACTAAGTCACCCCCCTCATTTTTTTATAATTATTCTTATAGAACACGATAAAAATTTTAATGCCAGTGAATAATTTAACTAACAAGGGGAGGGCACGACTAAGGAAATTCATTTTGGGACGAAACTTGGTATAATAGTAGCACTCCATTAGGGTGTTCAAACCTTAATGCAATGCCGCCGAATGGCCAGTCAATTCGAAGAAAATAGCCTTCGAAATTCATGCTTAGCTTTTATACAATAAAGTTGTAACTATTTCCAGCGACCTAATGGCACAGTTGCCAAAGCAACTGCTGTCTACGTGAAGGGAGGGGGATCGAATTGCGCGGTGTTTTTTTCCTACAAATGTAATTTATTTTTTAATTAGATAATTTATTTATTAAATATTAAATGATATTTTATGTAAATATTTTGTATTTTATAACGTAAAAAAATTACGTTAATTATATAAATATTTATACCATATTTTTATATTAATAAATAATATAATAAAATATATAAATATCAAATGATATTTGATATAAAATTTGTTACAAATAGTTTTATAATGTGAAGTACAATATTATAAATAAAATATTATGTATCATATAACATAATCTGTAAAATATATTATTACTATTAAATTAATTATTTTTTAAAAAATATAATAGAAATGATATATTTTTTATATATTATTAATTTAATTATTTTATAATTATAAAAATATTTAATAAGTCTTTTTTAAATAAATTTATTTATTTTTAAAATATAATTAAATAAATTGAAAAAAAAGTTGATCACCCGCGTGACTCGAAACCTATCCGCAAAAAAAATAATAAATTTATTTAAAAAGAACTTATTAAATATTTTATATAACTATAAAATCATTTTATCATTATACAATTAATAAACAAATTTATTTAATGTAAAAAAATAATTAAATGAATTGGAAAAAAAAAATGATTTCACAATTAGAACCATGTCCGTTCGCTTACAAAGCAGATGCTTTGACAAATGTACAATTCGGTAGCTGGCAATATTTAAAATTTAATTGTATAAAAGCTGATCATGAATTTCGAAGATTATTTTCTCCAAATTGACTGGCCATTCGGGGGAATTACATTGAGGTTTGGACAACCTAATAGAGTGCTACTATTATACCAAGTCTCGTCCCAAAAGGAATTTCCTCAGTCGTGCCCTCCCCTTGTAAATGAAAGTGTACTTACCTACGTTTAAGGAATTTGATAATGTGAGAAAAAAGTCCAATGTAACTGAACTAAAATGTTTCAAATGTGTGCGACTTTAATAAAGAACTCAAATCGCAGACATTTTTAGCTAATATTACAGGAATTATATTTGCATGAAAATCTCATATTTTGCTCATGTTATTGTAGTTTTACTGTCATTTGATGATCGACAAATAGCCTGTTGAACATTTTCTTGCTTCTGTCTTTTAGCCAGGACGCGGTGTCCTGTTGTACACTTGTAGCTTCATATCTTTCTTCATGGAGTTCTTTAGATTAGCATTTGAAAACTTTCCTTTCAACTAAAAAGCTTCATGTTCCGCACTTTTCTCAAAATTAATTTCACTATCATGATCCCTTATTTCAGCCCTTGCTTGATCAGTTTCACTTCCATCCAACACAAATTGCACAGATGCCCCTTTCTTTCTTTATATTCTGCTCATTTACATTTACAAACCATAATGAGTCGAACAACACAGCAATCAAAACCACTAAGCCGTTCACAGGGGGGAAATGTATTCTGTTCATAGAAAACATTTTGAAACAAAAGTGGTCGCGGTCGGACCTGTCAACCCAAATACCTTAACATTGTAAGAAAACGTTTGTCTCTCCCAAAAAAGAGGGATATATGTAACAAATACATTTTAGTTTCCATGAATACTAATATAAGGAGGATACTGAAAAAGCCAATGGTAACAAATAACAATTTTACCAAAATTAAAGATTTCGTGAGCCTGAGGGGGACTCTGTGTCCCCCGCGATTGCTCCCGAGTTCAGGAAAATAGGCGAAAGGATCTGCTACGAACTGTTTTATCTTACAAATAATTCATTGAAGTTCTCCTGCAAGAACAATTTATGTATCTAGTCCAGTTGGAATACAAATGATTTGTCCTTCTATGTATCTATCATAGTTGATGATATAGCTTCATGTTGATCAATAGTTTTATGATTAATCCGAGTGCAGTGGGTGACTTTTTTATATTTATTAACATTTTTCGAAGTCCCTATATTTTTTTTGTTTTTTTAATAAAATATATTATTATGTACTATAATATTTTATATTATTTAATGATTTAGACATGCATATCTTGAAATATTTTGCCGTAGCTTTACATTTAATTATGATATTGAAGTTAATATCATACAAAAATTGTGAAAAGAATTCAACGGTATTCAATAAAATTGAATATATTGTTCTTGAACATTATTATAATAAATAAAAAAATTGTTTAATTTATAAATATTCACTACAAACAAAAAATCAAAGAACTATATAAAATATACGAATATGCTTGCTGTTCTGTGTGGAAATTAATGTCAATTTTCTTTATATAAACTTTTAAAACATTTCATCAAAATATTGAAAAAAGTGAAAAAATACGTTTTATTATGTGCGATATCACACATTTCTAAACATTTTGCAACATTAAATTATTCAGTTGTACTTATTTTCCTTGTGAATAGCTATGCGTTTGAAAAACATTGTCTCCATCCTGTTAATTTTCAGATAACAGTTACAAAAAAATTTCTGCCATTCAAAATGTACATACATGTTCAAGAATCGAATTCATTTTTGTTTCTATTTAGTACAATTCTACTCCATTCTTACAATTTTACCTTTCTTGCTTGGATTCATTTTAATGAAATATGTCCATGCAAATGCATTAAGAAATTAAAGGAATTGCATATTCTAGCTTTATACAAGTTTTGACAATTAAATTCCCGGACTTCTCATGCCCTAGCCATTAGGCGTGGTGTGAAGGAGTGGAAATAGAATAGATTTGGCCTTGATCCTCCAGGTGTTGACTCCATCGCTCTATCTAGTTTAGTTTGTTTTTCATCCTCGTTTAAGTACGACGTTGTTGTGTCGAAGTGCTGTGATTATGATAAGCTTAAAAATTAAACTGCTAGTTAATTTGAATTTCCTCGTGAAATTTTAGAAAAACACTCCAACTGAATGCTTTTAATTGTAAAGAAATAATTGTATGTCACATAATCAAATTTTTGAATGGCAAAACAAATTTTGGAAGATTGGGAAGTTGTTGAAAAGGGTAAACGTTCTGGATTATCTGGGATTTCAAGAAACAGTAATGTTTATTGTTGTTAGACATTAATAACATCATGAGGATGGAATGAGTGCTTCAAGGCCAAACGATAAAATCAGCAGTACTACATTGAGGTCCTGATAAAAAGAGAGATGGAAAAGGCCAGATCTGCAGTGCAACAATACGTGGATTTTGGTTCCAAGACAACGACCCGGTGAGTATTGCGCTCTATGCAAAACAGTTCTTGGCAAACAAATGCACTACTATGCTCGGAGAACCAACGTACTCAATAAGTATCGTACCATATGTCTCCTATCTACTTCTTAATGTGAAAAATGGATTGATGGGAAATCATTTTCACTCTGTAGAAAAGGTGAAGGCAACAACGTTAGACAAACTAAAGATCATGATTCATAATAAACCACCGTACTGCTTTGTACGGTGGAAAACTGATATACAGCTATGTATTGATAGGGAAACAGAGAATGTTGAAGGCGATTAAAAGGTATTTGTACGGTGCTTTTAACGGAGCTATTTTTAATTAATCCGGTTATTTAATTATCACACTATGCATATAAGATAATTGGGTAGAAAGTTAAATTTGTATCCAGGGCAAGACCAGTATTATTACATTTGCCTTTTATTCTGTAAATGAAACAATAATAATCATAAATTACATTGAATATAGAGTATGATTTTGTGTTTAAATATCAAAAACCAGTTGCTTGTGACTTGCATTTATGTTCCCATTTCTGTTTAACGGATTTCTTCCTGTATTAGAGTCTTGCACTTTGTTTTATCTCTCTTTTATAAAGTAGTGCAGATTTATTCTTGAAAAGACCATGTATTTTTTATGTTTCATATAAGTAATAGAAAACCTGCATAGTTACAGTCAGTTACAGAAAAAGCCAGACTCTGTTCACGAAAAAACGGATAACTAAACAGAATACATTTATAACTTTGGTTTCTATTCATGCACTATTGATAAAGTACCTAAAATATGTTTTATAAAAAAAAATCTGAAAAATAGCAAGTTATTATTAGTAGAAGACAGTGCTTGCTCGTAGGTTATATATACATCACACTATAATTAAAAATGCATTATTGAAGGGGAGGAATATACCTCCAGAAATATTTTCTGTGTTCCCGAAGCAAAAAAAAATCGCGAAATATTTCTAATGATTTGAAAAGAATTTTAAAGTAAAAATATATAAACATTTAAAATTAAATTAAATTTTTAAAAGTGAGATATTTCAAATAGAACAATAAAATATCTATATATTTTGAATGTTTTTTCTATGGGCGATAATTTTGTTTATGTTATCACATTTCGCCAAATACTATGCGTAACCATGGCAATTAAATCACCAGTTTTTTAACTTAAGAGTCTGAATTGTTGAGCATCAAATATCTCTAGTTTTTAGTTCAATAAAATTATACATTAAATAACAATTGTTTTAATAATTTTCTCATATTTTCAAACATTTTCCTTTTTACAGTAAAGCTGGAGAAGAATTTTTACAATTAATTCTTGAAAACCAAATTTAAGGTAACTACTTCAAACGTGATTCTCTCAAGAATTTTTCATTTTAAAACAAGAATTAATTAAAAGTAACCTTTATTACTTAACCATTTATACAATGTTGCCATGGAAACCAAATTGGCTAGACTAATAATTGTTACATGAATGAATTGTTGAATATTTTTATTTACTCAAGCGAAAATCAATGAAAATCTATTCTAAATCTCGAAATTAGATGCTGTGTTTATATGCCTTAAACTAATATTGTTATTGGAAAAGTTTATTATCGAGATTATTGGTACATATTTTCTAGCCCGAGTAAATATTGAGATACAAAACTCAACAGAAACGTATTTCTTACTCAAAATAATTACAAAATACCTTTTAAAATTACTTACCACTTTAGAGATTAATTTTCTTAATTTAAAGTAATAATTTTTCTTTTCATTTTTATTATTAGTTTTTGAAATGCATATCAATCGTAGATGACTCTTTTTTTTTTCAATTTTAATTAAAGAACGCATAGAATTTTCAATTAAATATCCAGATGAAACATTTGCCATTTTTACATCATTTAGCAAAAACTGCATACATTTCATTGTTTTAAATTTGTTATTTTTCCAATTTGTGTCCTAACAGACTTGATATTTCAGCGAGTAAATTATTTTCAATGATAAATAATTTATTCAATAAATAAACTGGATTTTTTTTAAATGGTTAATCTGCTAAATTATTTGAAAATTCTCAAGGAAATATTAATTTTGTTGGAAATGGTGAATGAAATAAATAATAAAGAATAAAGTATATTAAGAGCCTTGGAATGTGTTTTTATTAACGTCAACTTAGAACTGGATTTAATTAACTGAAGAAGTATTTTATATATTTAAGAGAAAAATTTTAATGCATTTTTGATTCCATTGTAACATTACATTTTGAATTTATTAAAAATGCTAACTTTATAGAAAGTAAATGTATTTTTTGTTACTTTTTCTTTGTTAAATTATTTTAGGGAGCATTTTAATTAATATATAATTAAAAATAACAAAAAATATGTAAAAATATTGTTACGTTGATCGGGGTTCGAGGATTTTATGCAAATCAGTCTCAAAGAACAAGACAGTTCTTTACGACCAATGAGAATTTATTGTCTAAAATCGATTCTCTAAATACAGTTTCAGCAGCAAAATCAACTGAATAATTCTCAGAAGGACTTTACCTCTTCAACAGCACTCAGACACAATTATCAGTATCTAAAATACAAGTATGTGAAAGATTATTCACAATCAATCGCTTGTTCAACAGCCGAAGTAATCACTAATCGATTCAACGGACAAAGCAAAACTACTAATCACTGGTCAAAACAAAACTGACTGAGCTTCGGTGAGCTTATTTTTATTTATAGGACCTCGCGAATCATACGAGAAAGATCCGCTTCCGTCATTGGTCTTAAAATTAGTGGATTTTTCCACAAATTTACAGAAGAATCCAGATGGTCATGAACTCGCCAAAATGGTCACCAAGTCGCCAAATTGATCGCTAAAGTCACCAAAGTTGCTAAATTGGTTGGCGACCAATTTAGTGCCAAGATTTCGCCAACTTCCCATTGAATCGCCCTTATGACGTAAAGAACGACATTGCTCGCGAATATTACAATTTTAACACAAAATAAAACATGCCTTAATATCATTGTATTACACATCCAAATACAAATTATTTACAATATTTACACAGAATTCGTAACTACCAACTAACTTATCTTAACTCCCTTAATTTTAATATTAATTTTGATTTGTTGGCTTTTTTTATTAACATTGCATCGTGAAACAGTATGAGGATTATAAAATTCATGTTTAGAATTATTGCAAGGAATTTTTTTATGCTCACAAATTGCAATTTCTAAATTTAATTTCATGATTAAAGAAGACTTTTTCTATGTACGTTTTTACAAAATAAATTAATGTGAAATCAATATATTGTAATCACTCATTTGGGCCTTTAAAAACTGATTGCTAAGATAATGCATAAGGAATTTTTTTTTCTATTTACTCATCTTTTCAATGTAATACATATATATCGTCCGTAAATCAAACATTATTGTGATGTAAATCGTAATTATTACAAGTATATCCAAATTGATTATGCAAATATCTAAATTTCTAGATTTTCGATAAATATAGATAAATTCTTTATTAATTTAATTTTTAAAAAGGTGTATTTACTTAAATTCATCACTTACAAGAAATGATTAAAGCCTTTTTAATAATAAATTCAAATTGTTTTCTTTTCATCTAATTGTTTGTTTTATCCACATAGCATGTCAGTGCAATACTAAGGCTTTCGGTCAAAGACCTCGAAATTTTTAACCCAGGTAAAAAAGTATCTGAGCTTCCGCTCCATTATCCAAACAATGTCACCACGTGAACTTAAAGATTTAAAACTTCGATTAAGTTCACGTGCTTAAGCCGTTTCTACAAAGGTAATTGAGGTAAGCTAGTAGTCAAAGTCATAGCTGGAGGATATTTCTGTTCGTTTGTGGATTCGAGTCAAGGTATCACTTGGGATCCACCGTGTAGAGGGGATTATAAACGTTATATTTTAGTAGGGATATTTAATTCTCATGTTACGAGGTGTAGCACAAAAAAACAAAAAAAACAAAAAACAGACTGGTCCAATAAATCATTACATTTACAGAATCACTTTTCCGTGACAGTATCACCTTCAAATTATTTTCTTAATGTATCCACACACTTCTGCATCTAGTGCTGCCAGTTCTGGTAACCTCTCTATAAACCTCGGTTAATATTTGAAATGTTTTCGTGGTTGAATTCTATAAATTTCTAATAAAACTTGTTGTTGATTCAACATTTTCCCGGTAGAAATCAGTTGTACGTATTTACTTAATGACTCAATACTCCCAACTGGTGAAATCGATTAAGGGGAATTTGAACATGTGGATAGAGGTGGAATGTGGGATGACGTCACCAAAACCGTTTTTGCCAACTCCTCTCTTTTTCAAGATACATTCTTAGTCATGTTTTTCTTGTGTTTCACCTTCTAGCATTGAATTGAAGTTAATGAAGATGATGGCGCTCGAGTTTCATCTTCGTCACTTGCCCAAAGCTTAAAATTATTTAAGCCGTCACCAGTAACTTTCCTGTAGCTTCAAAGTGTGGCATTTATAAATGATCAATGAATAAATTCAAGCCATATGGGGAAATTTTTGGTAGGATTCGACCTATCACTAGAGGTAACTCTGAGTATGAGTTCGCGAACAAGAGACAGCCCGGGCACCCCTGGCCATAGTTACTTCCGTTGCAAAATATTTATGTTCTTTTACTGTTCATCTTCAAGACACTCAGATTTCAAATTCATTCAACTGCGTTGGATTCAATAATAACGTTATCAATTATTTGAATTTAAATAGTGCTATAGGGATACTGTAAAATGTTATTTTAATTAAACAATTGAGCCATTTTCTTTGAAAGGGATGTAAGACAAAAAATTAGCTAATTATAATATTGAATGCAACCTGCTATGAATTTTTTATCTATAAACAGTTCGTCAAAAAAAATCCTTCAAAACTTTCATCACATATTGTCAGTATAAATTTACGTAAATGGAATTGCAAACGTAATTACTTTGAAAGTGGTAAATATTTCCGTATAATATGGAATGGACTAACTCAACTTTCAAAGAAACGGTTAAGTTATATAATATTATTAGCTAAATACTTCATCTATTCAATTTAAATTTTTGAAGTTTTTCTAAGCATTTGTTTTGTATCCTTATTTTCAAAAACATAAATTTCTAAGAACACGCACACACAAAAAAATTAAATCCTTGGATAAATTTGAATTTTTTTTTCCTTTATGATACACAATAAGTGGATACTTAGAGTACCAAAGCAATTTTTATTTAGTTTCATGTTTGAAAAGGTTTTCCGAATTTGATTCTTGACTGGAATTTTTATGAACGTGCATTTAAGAGAGCAATGAAGTGGTATTTGCTTTTCCCTTGAATATTTGGATTAAGACAGAACAGCTTTTAGCTAGCCTTACTAAAATAGTATTAAAAATATTCATATCTTCCTCTGATATTTCGACTAATATGAAAAATAAAACATATTTGTATTCACAGCAAACCTAACTCATCATCTGATATTTACTATTGCTGCGATGTGTACAGCATAAAGAAACAACAAACGCAGACGAATTAGTTCCAGTCTTCAAAAACAGAAATATGATTTCAACATAATCTGATACTCTTTCCTGTTACTCAAGCTTTTTGCTTGCATCCCTTCTGCTGTCAGAAGGATAATTGAACTGTCTGGGAAATTTCTCGGGAGTCTGTTTAAACGAAAATATTATGATTGCTCCGAAAGAAATAGGAAATAACCATGAAAAAATGTTATACCAGCAAGAGATCGAGTTATTCGAAATATTAGAAGGTAGCATTATTTAGGAATGGATCAAAATGAGAGAAAAATACATTAAAATGTGAATTGGAATCTAGAAAGTAGTATTATTCAGATAAATTTTAATCCTGTAGTCTTTTAGGAATCTTTTGAAAGTGAGGATAATTAAAAAATCTTATTGTTTTAATTGGAACCAATATAGTCGTTGTGATATATTCTTGCTACTTCAGGATATTTTGACTGTTAATTGCAATTCAAAAATATTAATATGTGTATATTGCATAAATAAAGTATAATGTCTTTCTAAAGAAGATATTTTTAGTTTCAATGTTGAATAGAAGCTTACAAAATGTAGGTTTTTAAGATGTGTTCTGAAATATAAATATAATTCATAAATACAAGGTGTGGCAAAAGAAATCCAAGACTGGTCCAGAACCAGTTCTCGTGACAGTTATCACCTTCAAAGTAGTTCTCTTCAATATTCACATACTTTTGCATTCGGTGCTGTTATTTCTGGAAACAGTTCTGGAACGAGGTTTTTCGAAAGCCTTTCAGGAGATTCTCCGTTTTTTCTTGAATCGCTGAGATAAGTTTACTACTGAGGTAAAATGGATGTCCTTTAAGCAAGTTTCCTAATAGGAAGCTTTGCTTCCTTATATACACTCGCACTCCATCAGTCGCTCATAATTGACAATTTTACTCAACTTGACAATTTTCAATCAATCAGTTTGATAATTTTGTGTTACTTGTGTTTCTGTAATAAAAATAGTGTCGGAAATAAAGTGTTAAGAAGAGGAAACATACAATTTTAATCAAGAATGGTCACACCTATGCCACTGGGTGGACCGCAATACTTTAAAAAAATTAGAAGTATCCCCCGTACCCTGGAAAAGTCCATGACCCTTGTACTAAATGATTCATCTGCAATAACATTGGCATATTATATACATATTGTCACAAATAAATTTTTTCTGGAATTAAGAATGTTGACGCCCACTTAAATATGAAAAGAGCTGAAGATATGCACCGCTGTAAAAAAATGTGCATCATTCTCTTTAAATATTCGGAATCTTGTGAGTTAACCATCAACTCTTTCACGAAATGTTTCAAAACAACGCATTGTTCCGAACTTCCGATCAAAAGTTTTGAGTGGATCACAACTCCCTATCTATTTCAAACCCTGCAGATACTTCTTGTGTTTTGATGGAAACAATAAGAAATCCCCCCCCTCCTCACATACCATTTGCCTACAAAAATCAGAAATCGCAAATTCCACGGAATGGAGAAAACGTTCGAAACGCAACTGATGACAATCGATTTTGCTCAAAGAAACAAGCAATGATGCAAAAAATTGAATCTTTTTATCTTCTTTTTTACCATCGTGCGTTCGAGAATTCATTCTTTCATTGAAAACCGATACCTAGCTCAGTCGATCGGGTCATGAGATTACAATGCAGAGCGGCATTCCAGCTTCAGTGTTTGGATGATCAGAAATTCCGATTCGTGAATTTTTCTGTTTGTGATTTGCGAAATATGAAACATCTCTCCGAAGAGAGACCATTGTGTTGTTAGTGTAGGGAAAAGCAGAGTGTATGCATTGTTTTGTAAAAATTTGTTTTATGTCTTCTGCATATGTAGAATGATTGGACCTTCGACTGTTTGGATGATTTATCAATAAGGGATGGCTGTTTTGAAACACAAAATAGATTTTCAAATGAAGTATGTTTGGTTCAATGTATCTGTATAAATATATTTGTTGCATGGAATTGAAATTTTAGTTTTGTGTTCAGCAAAAGTACTCATCACAATTCATTGACTGCATGCCAATAAAAAGGCATACATGCTTTATTGAGAAGAATCTATATATTTTGTCTCTTTCTATATATAATCATTGAAATATTGTTACAAAATTTGTATAGTTGCAATGCTGTCGGTTCCTGCTTACATCTGAAACCCCTTGGCTACCCGTAGACCCGGCTAGGTGTGTGGGAGAAACTGAATAATAAACAGACATTGTTTCAATCTAATTAATTTATTGATAACAAAATATCAATCAGACACACTAGCAATCTAATTGATATAGGTGATGATCAAATAGTAGAGCGTGGAGGTGAGATTCAATAACACGGGGACAATACTACGGACCCTCAACTGTATCTACTATAGCTTAAATAAGCTCAATATAATCTACGTCGCACACTAATAAGCTAACTTCTTATTAATCAAGGCTCACGATATCTGTACTTCTATGAATCGGATTCTGCACTTGAATCTTGCAGGAGATCTTTATCTAGATTTAATCAGTGTCGTTGGATCTTCTTTCCGTAATCCTCTTCATGGACAAACTCTAAAATCTCCTAATAATTCCACGAGCCTTCTATCTTCAACTAACAAACTAACTAGCAAACTCTTTGCTAATTCCAACTTGCCAACACCTCAAACTCGCGAAAACATAATTTATATAATATACTTCATTTACATAATCACGCTTTCTTACTCGGCGAAAGTTGGTTGAGATAAAATATTTTCCCCCAGAAGAATCCCCAAGGTATGTCGCGGATAGATCCGTCACATACTGAATGATTAAAATAGTGTATATTTATATCTGGATGTGTAATAGTTTTATGTTACTTTCTGTTGTATTTATTTTATGATAAAATTGAAATATTTGCCACAAAAGCCGTCCCATACATTATAATGGCGTTTCAATTGAAATATTGGTGATAGAGCCAGGTTGGCGCTTTTTTTGGTGACTTGGCTATCACATGGATGCATCTGGAAATTACTGAAGAAATCAATAGGATATCGCGATCTATGACGTGAGCAGATCTTTCGAGAAAGATCCCTGCGGCCTATAAATAGGAGTCACTGAAACTAGGCCATTATAGTTTTGACTGTTGAAGAGTCAACTAGCGATTAGTTCCTACGATCGAGCGAGTGCTTGTGAATACCCTTAATCATTACTATTTGTATTTTTAGACACTGCTAGTTGTATCTGAGTGTTGTAGAAGGTGTAAAGGTCTTCTGGAATTTATTTTGCAAATTTTGCTCCTGTATCTTGCATTTCTAAGGATTGTTTTTCCACCGTAAGTTTCCATCGCTTTAAAAGAATTGTTTTGCCCTTTGAGTCTAATAGCATAAAATCCTAGAACCCGATCTATGTAACAGTATATACAATAATGGCTAAAATTGTGGAAATCTTTTAGTTTCTATGATTAGTTTTTAGAAAAAGGGGTTTTTTTACAACAGTCCACTCTAGATAATCCAAACCTTCGATAATATCATCCTCTCGATAATTCGAAGTATATGCTCAGTCCCTAGAAAAACTCTTAATATTTCGAACTAAAACAATACGTTTTGGTACACTCAATATTTCGTAGTAAAATCTGTGGCTGGCCAGACTACAGCATGCGATAATCCAAAGTTATAAAACTCTGGACTATTCGAACACTCACTATCATGTACAGTTCTGTAGAAAACAGGTTGGAGCTTACATGTTTTGTTTTATATTGTTTCTGCGCGGTTCGCTTGTAACGTAAGCCCTTCGATTACCCTCTGCTTGCTACCCTTTACTGTTTTTCGGTTCCTCAGAAGAAAATACTCTTTTATTGCTTTCTTTCTTCAAATGGACAATAGACCAACTGCACCTGTTGTGAGTCGTCCATATATTTTGTTTAACACATTTCCTTGCTCCACATGTGTTCAGAAAAGATGCTCCGCTATTGGGAAGAAGAGATACTTATAATTGCGCATGAATGTATTAAATGTATTCTTTTAATACCGGACTTTTAACTTCTGTATCACATTTATAGTGCATAATATGTACTTTTAAAAATAATTTAAAATAATTTTATATCTATGTACAATTGTGTGTGTGTTGTTTTATTATATAGTTTCAAATTCAAATGTGTTAGAAAAAATTTCTCTTCGTGTATTTTGGGAGTTTTTCCACCCCTCTTGATAATTCGAAGTTTTTCATTGGTCCCTCCAACTTCGAATTATCGAGAGTCGACTGTATTTGAAAATTTTTTAAATGATAGTTGTATATCATTGGAAATAGTATGTAATACAATATTTGTTGAATTATTTTTATAAAGAAAATTTTTATCCCGACATAAGTTAAAAACAAGAAAGTTTTAAAGCTTAGAAAAAAATGAGATATGCAAACACTTGAAAATGTTCTTTAATACACTCCAACGAACACGTATAACACCACCTCACTCGACTTCCTGAAAGAAATGACTGGTACACTGGAACGAAAAGAAAAATTCAAGCATATAAATTAAGCTGTCACCTCTTCGATCCCAGTATCACTGAAGACTCGCCGTGTAGGGGAAGGATGCACGTAAAATCTGTCAAGAGCTCAAACGTCCTCCCGTTGGTGTGGTATTTAGGAGAGGGGGTGCTAGCTCAGGTGTCGTCCGCGTCACTTGACCATGGTTCAAAATTACGCGGGCAGTCTCCAAAAGCCCTGCTGTGGCTGAACAGTGGGACGTTAATATTCACTCACTCACTAAGCTGCCACCTCCCACTGTGCACAGTGGAGCCATTTAAGAATTTTTCCTTTTTGGCAGAAATATTCAAGGTCGGATACTTTTTGAACAGGCATTGTACTGCCCAAAGAATCCCAGATCTGATTTTAAAACATTGTTACATGGAGTAATACAAGCTATTGCAAAAACAAATCTTTTTTATTCTCAAAATACATATGTAGCGGAATTAAAAATGATAAATAACGGAACTCAATGTACCTGTGTTAATATGACAATTATTAACTATTACACGAGAGTCACAGATTTTATTTCTATGCAATTTTGGGTAACTTAACTAGATTACTAAAGTTGTTCCTGTACAATATGACGATTATTCAGTCTTTATAATTAGTAATTATAATTAGTTATAGAATGTCTTTACATAAAATTAAAATAAAATCATTAATTCAAAATACTATAGTTTCTTAAAGGAAACCCAAAACTCCTGACAAGTTGTAATTAAGTATTATATTAATAAATGTCGCATCTTAATCATAGAATGTTTAAGCATTAATTATCAAAACGAACTTCTATATGTGCATAATTTCGATGTCGATAAATATTCCAGTGCCTTAGATTATTTGATTAATTTGTAATTTTAATTTTCGATTACAAATATCATACAAAATATATCCAGATGAATCATAAATATATTTAGTGCTTTCTGATAACGTGTAATATGTTAATATCGGCATAAAATCTAAAACATAAATAATAATATAGTGTTAATTGCTTTATATGCATTTTCTGATATATATGAATAGAGTTTAAAATATGCAAATGTTGCCCGTCGGGGAAAACGATTACTAATTCAGGAAAACAAAAATTATTTTTCACGCATCGCTGATATCTTGTAAATGAAACAAGTGTATTCACATTGATTCTAATAATATAAGTAAAGGAGTAAATATTTATCTAGCAGCTTTCAAAAAGATAGTGAAAGTACGATGAGAAAGAACCCATTTGACAAATACTTGTCAATGTAATAGTAGTTGTTACTTTCTCTACCCGAATGCATTAGTAATAAAGTATTGCTGGAGAGAGAATAAATTCGTTAAAATCCCTTTTTGTTGAGGAAAAATTGAGCAAAACAACAATCGGATATTTTTCAATGTAGTAATAAACTTATTTCTAAAATCTTAATTACGATACTTACGATGTACTTATTTAATTAAAAAGTTTCAAGCCTGAATGTATGTTAATGATAAGCAAATTAAAAATATTTTATCATTATATTAAACTTATACATTTTTTTTTAAATTGAAAAACTGCTATTTATTTTGAATTATCTTCCTTATCCAAGTTAAGCAATAGCCCTAGTAAAGAATAGTTTAAAATTTTTAGTGACCTTATTAAATTAATTTAGTGATCTTAAATTTTTAGTGAAATAGGTGAAGGTGAAATACTTTGGAACTTAAGAGATGAATGCACAATTTATAGCTTGTCAGTCCCTTGATCATTTTTAATAGGTATAGACTGTTTTTACTACAGAGAAATAGTTATGATTAGAAAATTGAAACATCCCGAGGCATTTAAATGGGAAGTATTAAATTTGCTTTGAAAAGAGCTCAAATTTGTATTGCTTGCACACGTTAATACTCATATAGGTATATTACTCACATCCAGTGCATTACTTTTGTGTTTTTCTTCATACTACCTTGCTACCCTTGTGTCTGCTTAGGTTCACTTTCCATTAGTTCTATAATAGATTAGTTGATTTGAGCAACGAACTTTTTTTTATTGTATATCTCAACTATGGAAAAATTGCTAAATATAAAAATTCACCACTAGGGGTGCTACGTTTAGTCTCGGATGATACTTCGGGACCTATCTTATAATAATAAGACATTATTTCCACAGTTCTAACTTTATTACAAAGTTAGTCTGTTTTGTAACAATTTATTTATATATCATGTGAAGAAATATGTAAAATTAAGTTGTTTTTTTTTTAAAAAAATGGTTTATTTGCGATGTGCATTTACGTGAGAATGAAACAAATACTATACTTTTGATGGTGCACTTATTTTTAAATTCTGTTTCACGATCGCTTTTTTTCCCACAAAATAATTTTTTAAATACCAATAAATATGATATGATATGTGATATTTATAAATATGTATAGGAATTTGAAAAATAGAAATAAGATATGTCGGATTTTTTTCCATCTTTAATGTTGTAGTTCAAGGTTTGATTTGGTTCAAATTCATCATTGGATTTTTTTATACCTAATTCTTTCTTCTTTTACATATTTTGTTGTTTTAACAATATCCAATCGAAGTTAAGTGTGTGAGCGCGACCTATTTGAAGTCTCTCTTTCACCGTCTTGCCTACCTAAGGGTGTAGGGAGAAACAAAACATCACCAGAAACTTCCATAATAATTATTATTTTACTACTATTCAAATACACTAATCAATGAGAAGTGAAACTTCAAGAGGAGATTCTAGGAGTGACATATAAAGAGAGCAATCTTTTCTAAATAAGCAACTCTAAGTAAACAGGCGCAACTGATCTGTTTAATTTAATCTGTTGTTGTTGCTTATGCCACCTGTCTGTCGTAGTCAGATCGAGGCCCACGAAATTCATCATGGCAAGGGGCAACAGATATGTCTGTCAATAGCCTAAGCTTTGAGCCCATGAAAGTAAGAGCACAATTTTGCACACGATAGATGGCGACACCATTCGGACCCACAGATTTAACGAGCACGAGCTCCGTTTGTACTCGGCGAATATTTGGTGGCATCGGACATAGAACCCAGGCCTTCTGGTCTGGCGTCCGATGCTCTAACCACTAGGCTATTCAATCTATCTTAGATTCTTAAATCTTAATCCACTAATTTATTATAATAGCAAACTCCTTCCTTAACTCACGTTGTGATAATAGAATATATCTCCCCTACGTATCACCGCAACAGTTCCCTTGCTCCTTCTCTCTTACTTTTGCAAAACCTTGACTTTATACAGTGAAACTAATTTACATATCAAGGTTTCTTCTTGACGGATGGCTTTGAATTAACGGGAAATCTAGCTCCAGTTTCCCCAAGAGAATTAATCATAAGGTCGTGTACAGATCCGTCACAAATGGAAGAACTGAACCGGAGGTTTTTTAAGTTTATTGGTAATATGCGAAAATTTCCATAGATCACTCTCGCCAAATAAGAAAAATGCTGTCTAATTATGTGGTATTCCGAATTATTTGAATGTTGTTTAGTTCGTGTACACTTGACTAGAATTTCATCAACTTGCATGTTTAATGGGATTTTACACATACATCAATTATCCTGTTTCAAAATCGATTACTTCATCTTTATATTTCGTAATAATAAAATTATCATTAAAAAGATAACAATTTTTTAGACAAGTTGTTTAATATTATTACTCATTATTCAATTGTACTCTTAAATAAAAATATTTGATAAATTCTGACACAAATCTTTATGATATCCAACTATAGTTCTCACTAACTATAAGAAAGTTGTGAAATAAATCTTCCTATTACATCTCTTCCCTGAAGAGAATCGACCACACCAGAGGTCCATTTCCAAAAAGTCTTTGGGGAAACATTTCCGGAAATCCGGACGGACGTATCAACCGATACATCAAGCTTCGTGTGAGACCCGTTCACAGTTGACCGAGTCTCCCGAAGTGAATCTCCAGGACAGATAACAAATGACTCGGATCCGCTCGATCTTTTACAAAAGGGACACAACATTTTAAGAGATCCACACCTGATCTCCCCAAGATTTCGACTTTGTTCTAGCAGTGTGAAAAATAAACGCCGCTGGTCCGATGGGGAATTGAAGTGAATCGATCAAAGTCAGAGCAATTTGAAAAGGTGGTAAATTAGATTGCACAAACCGGATTTTACTTTTCGGTAAAAGAAATAAAAGTTAATTTAAATTCTCCACTTAAGCATATTTTAAAGCTTTATGGCCAAATTGAATTTTTGTTTTTTATTAACATATTTGTTCCACCGATGTTGTAAAGTATTAGATTTCCTTAAGGTATCCGACTACTTGCAACAACTTTCTTAGAAAAAAAATGGAGGTATGGATTTTTTTGTGGTTTTTTTTAGATTTTTTTAGGACACTTTAAGAAAAATATGCTAAAATTAAGAACCGGAAAAGACATTATTACTAAAATGGAAAAAAATTGGTAAACATTTACAAAAAATAACATAAACCGGGCCCATTCTCTACCAAAAATTTAAGAACAAATTTTCAATTTTTTAATTTTGATGTGTTGCTATGCTATTCATTTTTAAATGACTTTGTGGATAAGAGATATTTTAATTTTTACAAAATTTATAAAACTTTATTTTAGCTATTCGGTAAAATTACTTGAAAAAAAACAGTGGCTATATTAATACAAGGGACTGTAAATTTTGTTATAAAACAGTCATTGATAAATCTGAAGGTTGAAACACTTTTACTATTATACAGAACATACACAAAAAATTCAGTTAATTATTTTTTAAACTTTTTCAGCAATCGCTGTCCCCGTTTGAGCATTTTCAAAAATTTATTATGTACTGATTTATTATTTTCAATCAAAATTATTCATTTAATATTAAATAAAAACAAATGAGAAATACTTATTTTTTTTATTTACGTCTCTGAATGTTCTCGATAATTCACGAAGATTTCTTTTCATGTATTAAAATTTAAAAAAAAAACTATTTGTGCTCCCCGATTTATAAACAAAAAACATTTCACTTAATTTTCTACTTCATGAATTTAAAATCAAACTATTTTTAGAAAATTTGCATTATTCTACATTTTATAGTTAAAAACACTGTGTTAATCTCTCTCGCTATCAATTTTGGTACAGACAAAATCCGAAATGCTTCTTGATTACTTTTCTGCGATTTTTCGTAATGTCGTCTCGCGGTCCTGTGTGACGTCCTGGATAATAAATATTCCTTTTCCATGAATAATTAGGGTTTGGGAATGTTTTCGGGACCCTCCAGAGGATGCGCAACGAATTCTAATCGAATGAGACCATGACTGATGACCACGGCAACCATTGGTGGAACCAAAGCATGACGTCAAGCTCTTTTGTTAGCTCATTCCTTTTAGTTAAATAGAAACCCGTTCTGTAAATGTAGGCTTAACTATACATTAAAAATGGATGCTTAAGCGTTGTGTCGAAACTTCTGACCACAAAGAAGTTTCCATTTTACGCATGCTTTCAATGTACTATCCAGTCCCTCAAGAAGTATTACTTTCTCATTGGATTTAATTTATTATAATATTAACTTAAAACTGATTTTTTGAAACTACTTCCTGTGTTGGAATGTTTTAGAAAGCACTCGGCATAAGTGCCTCTATAGTAATTTTAGAGGCACAATTTAAAACTTTACTTTTCCCAATTTTGATATTTCGAAGCTTATTTAAAAGTACAGTGTGTGAAATTTCATATTAATCTGCTCACTTCTTTTAGAATATACCTTGTAGTTATATTTCATTACTTCAATGTAATGTAATTTGGACACTCATTTTGAAATGTAAATGCCACTATTTGAAAATTTGTTTATTTGCGCATTATTTTAAAATTCATTTTTCTTCTCTTTATGAATTATTGCTACTCGACTGTGTTGAAAATATGTCTAGAAAATATATCTATTTTTTTAATTTCATCTATTTTACATCAACAAGGTGAACTTTCCTTCAGCTGCGAGATAAAAGAAAATAATTTTTTTCATTATTTAACTAGAAAAATTACACATGCGTAATACAAGAGAGTTGGTGAAAGATTGGATAACCTGGAATTGCCATTTTAAAAATTGGCATCTTAACCATATTTTTTATTATCTTTCCCCGTTATCTTGTGAACACTTTTAAGATTCCCTCATATTCAAAGTTAATAATATGTTTTTGCATTTCTAGCTGTTTAAATGTTAGTTACTGAAAAAATCAATTAAAATTTTTAATACTTGTGTCAATTTATTAAGACTTTATCGATAAGGTTATGACGAGAGCCTAATTCAGCAACACATCATAATTGAAAATTTTTTCATAAACTTTTGGTACAGAACGGGCCCAGTTTATGCTATTTGTATGTAAATTTTTTCCTTTTTTCCATTTTAGTCAATAATTTCTTTTTTTTCTCTTCTTAATTTTAGCATATTTTTCTTAAAATGCACAAAACAAATCTAAAAAACACAAAAAAATTCCCGTATCTCCATTTTTTAAAAAAAAAAATGTTGTATGTAGTAGGATACCTTAAAATGAGGTCCGTGGACCCCCTGAGGTCCCCATTGCTTTTCTAGGATGTCCATAAAAGGTTGTCTTTAATGTTAAGATTACTCTATTTTACAGTTTCTGAAAGGCATCCTGGAAAAATTGAAAAAGATATGCCGTCCTAGACTATGGATTACTAAATTGCCCCCAATGAAAAAATACTAGAACATGAATTTCGATAAAGAATATCAATTTAATTTCTTTATTGAATGTAAGCTACACGTAAGCATTGCTACAAATTAATATTTTTAACTAGATGTTTACTGTTTTCTTAAAGGAAAAAAAATGAAGAGTTAAAAAGAGTCTGTTAAGTAACAGAGGAAGTTTTGGGATTATTGAGGAATATTTAAATTCCTCAGTTATGTATTGTTAATCAGGGAGGGGTGTTCAAAATCTAGGCAAGTCTGCGATGTCGAGATGATACATAAAGGGGGGGGAGGGAGGCGGCGATGGAAAGTTTAAGAGCCAATGCTCTATGAAGTTTCTGATTGAAATAAGGAAATAAATTGAAAAGGCAAAAAAAGCCCTAATTTTCAGATATATGTTTTAACATCAAGTGAGTGAGTGTTTCAAAGAAAGTATTTTCGAAATATTTAAGGTATTCGACAATTTAAAAAAAAAATGGAGATATGAGGAATTTTTTTGTAGTTTTTAGATTTGTTTAGTGCATTTTAGGATAAATATGCTAAAATTAAGAAGATAAAACGAAATTAATATTACTAAAATGGGAAAAAAATGGGTAAAAATTTACAAAAAATAACCTAAACTGGGCCCATTTTACACTAAAAAAAATACATTAATAAATTTTTCCATTTTAAAAAGGTTGCTTTGATATTCATTTTTGGAATGACCTTCAGGATAAGAGAATTTTAATTTTTACAAAATCTGGAACACTTTATCTTAGTTATTATATGAATTGCTTAAAATAGCAGTGATTATATTCACATAAGAGACTGTAAATTTTGTAATAAAACAGTGATTGATAAATCTGAAAGTTAAAACACTTCAACTATTATACAGCACATACACACAAGATTTCAGTTAATTATTTTCAAAACTTTTTTAGCAATCGCTGTCTCTTTCTGAGCATTTTAAAAAAAAAAAAAAACATATTTCGAGTAAAACCGGTTATAAAGCACATCAATACTTAAAGTAATGGCACCTGCTTTCACTAAAACACTTGGAATTTTTGTTCTAGTGAACGGAAAATAATAAACTTGGTATTTTTATAAAGCTGATAAGATGGTCTATAAAATAAAATCATAAAATAGTTGTCAATTTTTGGCAAAATTCACAATTTTAGGGTAATTGGATACCTTAAATTGGTAAATTGTAAAACGATGTAAATGTTTGAACTATAAATCAACTTTTTCTTTTATTTATGATTAGTATATATTTATAAAACGATGGTCTTAAACATATCTGAGACTGAGAACACGTTTTTAGGAGACGCATCATAGTTCCTTCCCGATTCAAAAAGAAATCAAAGCGATATAAAAGTTTTAAAATAAACCTCGTGTGTCCACTCTCTTTTTCTGCAAGAACCTTAATTCGCTAAAATCCATTAAAGGAATATTTTATTCATCGAGAGAAAGAAGAATAAGAGGAATTGTTAGGTACATTTGAAGGAGTTTTATTCTTTTCCCTAGTAATGGGGAAAAATAAGTACAAATAAATTTATTTTTATTAGTCAACATTATCTTGATGTTATCGCTCCTACTTACAGGCCTTTGCAGTTATTTAGCCATTTCCTGCATATGCATTTTTAATGAAGCATCAATTATTCTGGGAGCATACAGGTATTCCATTGGATTTTATACCTAAGTGGCATTTAAAATTTATAACTGCTTCGTACGACTTTATTGCACAGTTAGAAAAGATAGCATTAGTAGAATAAATTATGTCGAGATTAAACGTGCATTAGAAAGAATATTAAAAATAGTCATTTCGTTTTCTGGGGACTTTTACGTTTTTGTTTCTTCACAGTTTAGATTATTAACGTTGCTAAGAATTAGATTGTGTACTGATAGTTTTATTTTTCTTTTCGCTTTTAAAATTTATTTAACACACAAGTCTTCTTTTATGACGGATCTATACGGTCTTTGACTAACCTCCTCTATTTTCCTTAAGACAATTTATTTATTTCAACCAATCTTCACTGAGAGCTAGGCGTGATTTATGTAAATAAGATATATTATATAAGTTCGGGTTTTGCGAGTTAAAAAAAAGTGATAGAAAGTGATAGGAAGAGTGAATTAAAGATCGAGATGTCAGCACGAAGTTGTTGACAAGCGTAGATAGCCTGTTACGTGTGGAGGTACGCGAGGAGAAGCGGATTGTATATAGTGAAAATCCTTATTACAGAGAGCGTGGATTCTTCACCCATTCTTCCAGCCAGTAAAAAGGCCAAAGTAATCAAGAAAGAACAGCCGATGTAAAATATAAGGTCAGTGATTTTATTTAAGATATTGAGATTATTCGCACGGGGCGAAACTGTAATTGTGCGCGTTTAAGCTTTCCTAGATTCAGTTGATATTCTGTTATTCCGCTAGTAGTGATTCCCCGCTTAGTTACTCCACTTTCTTTTGTTTTCCTTAAATTGATTAGTGTGTGTCTAAACGTATTTGCTGATAAGAATCAATAAATCTATTTGAATTGCAATTATGTCTTTTGATCATTTAAGTCCACCTACACATCCTGCAGTATTTTCAGATATACAGGGAGGTAGTAGTGTATGGGGAGGTCTTAATTCACAACACTTTGTTTCTCCTCTGTTTAGAATTAACTTAGCATTGATTATGAGCACAATAACTTTGACATAATGCTTATCGTTGCAAGGTAGCTGGCTGATAAGGTCCACAGCTATGACTTCTCAAATTCTATTTCATCAGTACCATATTATAAAGATCTCACCGGCACGCCTTAAGGTATGGGAGGATTGGAAGGATGACTAGCCATATTTCAAAAACAATCTAGTTTATTTTCAATATTAACCACCACTCAAATTCAATCAATTGAGGATAAGAGATGCACCCAATTAATAAATATGAAGACAATAACGAGGTACGCGAGATGTGAGAAAATTTTACTATTTAATTCACTTACTTAATTCAATGGCTCTAACTTCTTCACTATTTAATCTAGATTCAATCTCCAGGGAAGGTGACAGTTCGTCACCTTCAGTAATTCAAATATTAAATATCCGCAATTTTCATTCAGTTTAATTAAACACTGCACCGCTAGCAATCTATCCTATCTCCCTCTCTAACCTGAAAGCCTAGACTATATATAGTAGTCTTAATTTACATATTCACGTTTCCTTCTTTGATGAGGAGTTTTATAATAAATTAATGTTTAAAGACCAGAAATTCCCCAAGAGGACTGTTAATTAAATGAGCGCGGATAGAACCGTCATGATGTGGCCGCGGTAGCTTAGTGGTCAAATTAAAGGAATCGATGCTGGCGTGTAATGGGTTCGAGTCTAGTTCCACTGAACACCCTCCGTGTAGGGGCGTGATGTGCGTTAAATCTGCCGAGGTCTCAAACATTCTTCCATTGGAGGGGTGAGGTGCCACACAGCTCCAACATTGTCCTCGTCACTTAACCCTGGTTCAAAATTACGAAGTTCGTCTTCAAAAGCCGTCAAGTAGCTGAATAGTGCCATGTTAATATTCACTCACTCCGTCAGTACCATGGATAAGTTGTGGCCTAGTGGTCATAGTCACTAGTTCGTGGTCATTTTTCTTCTAAGTCGCGGTTTCCAAACCTTGTGCCACTGAAGACCTACCGTGTAAGAGGACTAGTGCACGTCAAATCTGTCTAGACGGAATGTCCTCCTGTTGATGGGCAGTGGAAGTTTGGAGAGTGAGTAGAGAGGAGTGACAGGTCAGGTTTTATCCTCGTCACTTGACTAAGGTTCTAAATTAAAAGGTCCGTCTCAGCTAGGCCTTTGTGTCGAATTATAGAGCGACGTGAATAAACTCTGTCTCTCGAAAATGAACAGATATCCTAATAAGGACACACGGCATCCCTATTTAAATAAAGCTTATCCTATAAGAATTTGAAATTTAAGTGCAATGAAAAGTAAGCTGAGATGTAAAACAAACTAATGAAGTTCAATCACGAGGACTAATGATGAAGTTTGATTAAACTAATGACTAATCGCGTTTTTTTTATACTGAACAGAAAAAATTACGTTTGGAAAGTGAAGAATGCCCGTAGTTGCCGAATGATCACACTCGCGAATTCGAGGCCGGCATTCTCTCCATCGAGTCGTAAGTTCGAATCCTGGTGCGATAAAAGGTCCATCGGGTAGAGATGCTAATCATTGTTAAAAATGTCGTTGCTTAAATTCCTCACTTAGGCTTGGAGTGAAAATTTGGAAAATGGGGTGCTAGCGCAGATGGCGTCATCGTTTCTTATCTTATGTTCACAATTACGAGGTTTATTGCCCATGGCTCTCATGTTGCTTCATAATTCAAAGTAAGTTCTAATCAAATCAAATCAAAATTGTTAAGTTGATGTGGTTTGGAAGTCTGAAGAATGGGGTACAAGCCCAAGCGTCATCCTAGTTTCTTAAACGGGATACAAAATAATAAGAATCATATCTGATAACCATGATCTAGTTTTGTTCTACAGTGGCGTAAAAATAATCAGCCAATAAAAATTGAAGAAAATATTAGATAATGCTAAAAATGGATTAATTCTTATTTTGAAAGGATGCACGTTGTTTGCATTTAATCGTATTTTAAGTAAAAATGTAAAATAATTCATATTTCAAGAGAGAATCATTTCATTTTATGTATGATACATGATTATATTTTAAGAAAATTTTGATTAAAATACTTATGGAATAAAATTTCTGTACAATTTCATTTAATTTCATCATTACTCGTTAATTTTTCGTAAAAGCTGCAACACCTTTCATCAAATGTAGATAATTCACATTCGTTTATATATTTCTCTCCACTTAATTCATTTTGCAACAATACTATTCATCAAAATGTAAATCAAAAGCAGTCTCACATTATGCAAAATAGTGTTATTAATGTTAATTGTCTAATTTATCTCTTCAACTCTCTTTCATCAGTTGAATAGTGAATAAATAGTTAATGTTGCCAATATGTTACTTGAAATTACAACTAAAGGAAGACATTAATTAAATACGTACATTGCTATTAATTGAGCTTCTAGATTTCTCGCTTAAACGACTGAGTATTTATACGTTATATGAAATAATTATGGCTTAGCGCGAAATGATGATAAAGTTAAATAAATATAATTACAGGAAACTTATTATTGAAACATTTCCATATTTTTCAAATTATTATAAGAGTAATGTCATTTAACGAAAATATTCAAAGTTTGATTATCATCATAAATTACTTATCCTACTAATATTAAATGAAAATAATGTATTGATATGTGCGTGTATGAAAATAATTATTTAGCATATGTCTCTTTTAATAAATTAATATTGTTCTATATGGTAATAATCAAAATAAATACAAAATCAAACCAATAAAAACAAGGTTCTATACACTTTCAACTGACAAAGTTTATCCCTATCTATCATTTCTAAACATTCTCACACAATGGAATGTAAACAGAATGGCCAGATCATAATCATAAGTTCAACCGTTTAAATAAATTCGACGCTGCCACCATTTTCTCCGTCGAGTTGTGCTGCAATTCTCCTCCTTCCCTCTTGAACAAATATTGGCCTCTCAATTTAAACCCTGAAGCCAAAGGAGGGAGAGATCTGAGTTGGCGTCAGTAATTAAATGACGTATTGAGTCCCTTGAGACTTTGACTGATGGAGTTCATACTTTGCGTTCGTTGAGCACCGCTTTTTGATAAATGGCGCCTCAAATTAGTAATTAAACGCAGAAAAGAAAAACTGATTTACAAACTCGAGTGTGTGTGTTTGTGTTCTTGGGATATGATTTGTTGCGATTTCAAATGTATCTGAAATATCTCTTGTTTGTTTTCTTGGAATGTGGTTTGTGTTTGTTCTGATTGATTTTAAATGAATGTTGATAGAAATGCGCAGTAACTCTTTGCATTCGATTTGTTTTCACTGTTGTTGGGCGTAAACTCGTATTTATTTTTTGGGAAATGGTAAATTCAGCATTTTAGATTTATTTTACGTATAATGATAATATTTAATTTTTATTATCCTATGAAACGTGTCATAAATCATACAATTTTTTTTCGGAATTTATTTCTCTTTGTTCGTTTGTTTGAGCCTTAAGCGAAATTTAATGGATAAACAGTTTGTGTTACCTTTCGATCATAGTGCAGCGTTTTAAAGGTGAAGAGCCAACTCCACGCAATTGCCTTTGTGGGTCTGTTTGGTACGAGGATAGTGGCCGCGGTAGCCAAGTGGTCAGGGTATGGGATCATGGCTAGCGTGTCGTGAGTTCGAGCCCAGTACCATTGGAAACCCGCCGTGTAGGGCGCGATGCACGTTAAATCTGTCGAGAGCTCAAACATCCTCCCGTTTGTGTAGTGTGGTAGCTAGGAGAGAGGGGGGGGGTACCAGGTCAAGTGTCGTCCTTGTCGAAATTACGAAGTCGGTCGCCAAAAGCCCTCGTGTAGCTGAACAGTGCGACGTTAATATTCAATAAATCAATCAATAAGTACGAGGATCTGAATTTCAATGCACGGTATTGTGGCTAGCATTGTATTTGTTAAGTTGTACATTCGAGCCTTGATCCAACCAATTAAGTCCTCATATTTCAATGAGATTTTTTTTTATAACCTAACTAGAAAGAAGTTAGAACTGGGGTCGGCAACCTTATAGCTGTGCCAAAGTATACATAATACCAAACCAGTATACATAATTCGGTCTGCCACGCGGTAGGAAATATTTGAAACAACTCGATTCTTACGGCAATACATCCAAAATTAGGATACAGAGGTTAAAAATAGAGATTTAGAGTGTTTTATTATACACTTATCAACCTAAAAATAAATAACATAAAATATATATAACTATTCATTCAACATAAAAAATAATTAAAATTGTTATTTTATGTACCATTAGACAAATTTATCAAATTAAGTAATAAATATAAAGTATAAGTATTCCTGTAATATAGTGAAACAAAAAAAAATAAAATTTCAGTGGGAGCCTTGTCCCTATAAAACTACACTTAATATTGCAAGATCAAGGGTATATTTTGTAACTTTCAATTTCACACATAATTCTGAATATTCTGCTGTTAAACAAATTCTTTGTGGTCTTAAAATATATTTCATATGAAAAAAATAATTGTTCACATATATATGTAGAACAAAAGGGGAAAGCAGACCACATGCCAGTTTCTTCAAACAATTAAATCACTTCGGAATGACGTACATCAGTTTAAAATAATGATTTATTCGTAGAGTTATCTTCCAGATCTTTTCATAACCCTTTAAGACCCGAAATAATTTTATCTTTACATCTTGAATTCTTGTGTTTTTAAACACTATATTGATCCAATAACACTGGAAAAAAATTTTAAAAAATTTTCGCTCTACCCTGGGATTTAGACGGTACCCGCACGATCGTGCAGGTTGGGCTTTATCTGTGAAACGGGTCACCTGTGAAATTTGATGAGTTATACATTTTTAGCTCTAAGTTCATAGAAGAAACAATCTTAATTCAACTAAAATTGTTACAAATAAGGAAATTATTGATGTTTAATCAATTCTTTTATCGGCTCATTATTTATTTACTGTAAAAATCTTTAAAGCATGTTTTTGTTTTTGACAAGTATAAATTAACAGGGCATTTTTCACGTTTCCGTACTGCTTTCGCAGTTTTAAAATCTGCACTTATTACACACACACGCACAACACAATTATCTTCAACACTTAAAATACTTTTGTTAGTAGGTGGAAAGGCTGCTAATGGTTCATCTATCTCTAGCTTAAATTTTAAGAGATCCATTTTGATTTTCGGAGGAATTTTATTTCATATTGCATCTTGTTTGCACATAAATCAAGAATCAGCACCAGATAAAGCAATACGAATTGAATGGATTCAAGAGACTTTCATAGTAAAGAATGATCCCAAACTGTCTTTCCTTTGCAAATATTTCCATGTTTTTCTTCATCGCTCTCATCTGAACTTGATTCTCCTTCCTGTATACGTGATTCATATGTTTTGTTCGCAGCATAGACATCATCCGAGAGATTACTAAGCTCAGAATCTGATTTATTCATAAATTTCAAAATTTCTTCTTGTGTGAGAATTCTTTTCCTTTTAGTCACCCGAAAAAGTTTTGGGATAAAAGTCAACACAGTATTCCATGAAAAGTAATAAAATACATAAAAAAAATTTATAATGTAAAAAAAAATAATTAAACCACACCTTAATATAAAAAATATAAAAAATAATACACCTTAATATAAAAAATAATAACCAACTCCCACCGTAAGATTTAGATTTTTAATGGGGGAAGAAAGAGATATGGATGCAGATATCTGTGTAAAGGAGAAAAATTCCGATCCCCTCTCAACAAATATGTGAAAGAGAAAATTAATTTCAAAAGAGAGCGAGAGACAGAAAAAGGGATTCGTCCATAGCAACACTCAAGGAAATATGGTATTAATTATATAACAATATATTTCGTTTTTATTTAGGATTCTGTCATCGTTATTGAAACAGAAAAGAAAATTCACGTGAAAAACACTTACCTTTACAGCTGCAGTGACTCAAGTAACGCGCAAATCGCACGATCGTGAGGGTAACGAAATCCCGAGTTCTACAAACAACATTAATAGAGTTTAATTAATTGTTTTACTGTTTTACAATCATTTAAACGTTAAGATAAAAATATTTATCGAATCAGTTAAAAATATATTAATTATTACCCAGATAAAAAGATGTGTTTTCGTTGTATTTGAAAAGAAAGCTGGAATTGCCAGCTGAAATTAAAACATGGACTACAACGTCCGTCTGTTGATAAAAATTGATACTTAACACTTTTTTAAAACCCACTCTATCATTTTATTCGGGCTTTTCTTACATAAGACTATTCCAGATACAAAAACGTAGGAGAATATTTAACCCGCACGATCGTGCGGGTTGGCTCTTAAAGGGATAATTCCATACATGTTGCTTTCATTAACTCTGAAGATTTTTTTATGATGCAGCAATGAATAATGCTTCATTTTACAAGTGCTACACAATCGTTGGATTTGAGATGAATTTTTAACTTTAAGAATGCGCTACATTTAAACAGAGGATAGTTTTTTTTTCTCTTACATAAATGATACACACAAACTACCAACAAGCAGATTCAGGAGAATCATTTCATGGCAATGAAATGAAAATAAGAGATAGCTTTTATACGTGAGGTGTAAAGAGGAGAAACATGGAGATTTAACTTTGCAGAATCACTGAAAATTACTTCAAGTGCCACAGGTTGCCGAACCCTGAATTAAAATATATGCCAGACGTAATTCATTTAACTTTTAAAAATAAAAGAGCACTATAAGTTGTTAAAAAAAACGACCAACTCAAATACAAAATAGAATATCTATTGCGAGTGTGTAAGATAAATTAGTAGAATTTATTTGAAAATTTATATAAAAATAAAATGATTCGCATTCCTTCAACATAATTTTTTTAAAAAAAACACACTTTAGACTTTTATGACCAGGATTATTGGGTTACTAACATAATGCATAGAATCTCTAAAGGATCTTCTTATAGCTTGATACTTTACTTAAATAATCTTTTAATTAACATAAATTTTGCATTTGCTTTACTGTGATCCATCATTTTATTTACCTATGTGCCCTTTTAGTATTTAATTTTATCTGTTGTTATGAACGCACCCAACTTTCTATAATAATAAATAGCTTATGATTTTTCTTGGCTTAAAATTAAATAATGAAAATGAATTAATTTTTAAATTTATGACCTATTTTTATATTTTGGACTAAGTATATTTGAAGGGGGAGGGGGAAAAGAACAGTGAGTATTTTTCAAGAAGCTCTTCATTTTTTTCGAAATTATTAAGCCTATTTTCGATTTTTTTCAGTTCCATTTCCAGTTCTATCTGGACATATTTATGCTTCTATTTCTACTCTGGAATTTCGGAAACGTAGGACACCGCGAAAATAAACCTGGATTGGAAAACTCTTTTAGCAAGAACGTGACAAAAACATTCATTCGAACTCCACTCACGTTTCAGCCAATAGGAAGGGAGATGGCAATCCGAATGGCGCGAAATTTGAGCCATTCACAGATCTCGAAAAAGGCAACATGGTGGTGCAATTCATTTCTCCTTTTTTGGGTGTTTTTCTTTTTTACTTTTCTTTTCTTTTTTCGTTGTTGTGATTTGTAAAAGTACATGTTTTCCATCGACCAGTGTGTGCACAAACATACTCTGGATGTGGATCAGGGTAGAGAATTATTATTTTTTTTCTTCTCACTTCCCCTTTCTTCTTTTTCAACAAACCTTTTATGGATCCGTTGTGTTTGCTTTCTACAATTGACATGAGACTATCATATTTCTCTATTTTCAGTCAAAAGATTTATTCTCTGGAGATAGAAAGAAGAGAGAGAAAGAAAAAAAAATTGCAAGTTCTATTAGAGAGACGAACGAAATCTAAAGTTTTGCTGAAATCAGCGATGTCGATTGAATTAAGGTCTTTGCCAGTAGAGATTTAGGAAACTTTTGTTCGCGATTGAGCTGTGACAGAGTTGTTCTCAAATAACTGAGTAGTTTGGGTTCGGATTTTGGCACACATAAACTAGTACTACACTGAGGATTAAATTTCATATCGGGACTAGATCATATTATTTGTCTAAATTAATAACGATTGTACGGTAAAGTAGTAATATTTTTGAAAATAATATTTTATTATGTAATAATTTATAACGATTTAACAAATAGTCATGTATAAGTCGAATATAAGTAAGTTATAAATATATTAGAAATGTAATAATTTTATTTAAAACAAGTAATATAAAAAAATATTTTAAGTCAATTCCTGCTTTGAATGATGAATAGAAAGTATTTTATAAACAGTTGAAAATTTGTACAATATAGGGACCGGGGCAAGATGACGACGTTAATAGTTTTTTGTTGTTTATAAATTTATTTTTAAGGGTAGTAAAATCAATTTTACATGAACTGTTAGAGTAGTTCTTTATAGTATTAAAATATATTACCGTTTAATTTTTCTGATAAAAGAAGTAAAGGATAATTTTATTTTTTCATAACCTTAACAAATTTTCAACTTGCCTCAGTACTGGGCAAGATGACTTTTGCCTTGGGGCAAGATGGCGACACTGAAAAAGGTTGAACATTTTTTATCTTTTGAATGTGTTACATGGTTTAACAAATGATAACTGTGTTTTACATCTTACAAAGTATCAAACTAAGCCTAATGCATTGTAACATAATGTTGAAGTGTTAAGTTGTGTACCTAACAATAGTCACAAATAAAAATGACATTTTTTAATTCGAACATTCCTCATGCTAACACTCTTGGCATTTACAGCATTGGATGCATTCTTCAGTTGGAGGGTTCCTCTTCACAGGAAGGACTTCTTTTAACCCCGTCCTTTGAAGGAATGTTTGGCCTAGATTTTATAGACTTAGGATTACCGGAACTGTTTGAGTTTTTTTACTCCATTTTCAACTTCACGAGCTTTTTTCCTTTCGATTGCTGGAGATTTGTGGGAGTGATTTCTTGAAAAGGGATGGAAATGCGTAACAGGAAGTTGGGGAAGCGCACGCTCTTTAATTTGACCAATCAGCACGCTTGGTGGTGTCTCTTCGCTACCCTCGCATGAAGTTCTGTTTTTTTTTCTCCTACATTCCGGAAGGACTCCCCCTCCCCTGCAATCTAGGCCTAGGGATCTTTGTTTTTGTTGAATTTTCTCACTTAAGGATCAGAGAAGAAGCTAAGTCCTTTAGCTGGATCTTTAAAGACATATTCACGAGGGGTCCAACTCTAGTAGCCATCAAGTCGCCAGCCTTTTTTATATTGTTAAATTTAGCATTTCAAAATATTCTAATTCTAAAACTCGGTTTTGTTTGAGCTTGACTCTAAATCCGCACATACCAGCAAGTCTTATTAGACTTTACCAAAGATAAACTTGCGATTCTTACTCTCAATTGTCAAAGTCTGAGGGCTCACCAAACATATTTCGACGTTATTTCACAAAATTGTTCGTTACTCATGTTGGTAGAGATGTGGTAAGAGAATGACGAATGTGTTTTTTTATACCTGACTTCGATTGCTGCGTACAATTTAAACGATCGTGCCACAGAGCCGCCTGTGTTGCGATCTATCGCAAACAAAACAACTCACATGTTGTGGCTCCTCATATAGATATTACTTATCGTCAAACAAGTGGACTGGGTATTGTTAGTCAAGATATTGGGGACATGTGCGGCAGAATGCTTATTTGAAAATGGACAAACAGTGATTTCGATGGTCGTATACATTTCTCCGAATCAAACGGTTCAAAAAATTAAAGATTTCCTGCATTTTTTACTTTTGCCATATACCGAAGGTGGTTTGGCTCTTTAAAAAAACTATCACTGGCTTTCCATGATTTTGAGTGGTGATTTTAAAGTCAACTTCAGTTTGCTAGAACCCGAGCCACTCATAGCTTGTTTGAATGATGAACTCAAGCTCGAAATGAACACAAATCTAAATGTTTTGACAGCTAACAGTGGTACTGTTATTGACGCTGTTTTTCAACGTTTTTTAAATACTTTGAAATCACAAGTATATATGTCATATTTAGTTATCATTACCGTTCTTCCTCAAATTGAACAAGAATAATTATTTTTGATAAAAAAAATTGCATTTCTCCTTGTGTTAATTAAATAAAATTTTCGTTAAAGATATAATTATTCCATAGAAAATTATTTCCAATCACACTCGATTCATTTTTTTCAGGATTTAAGTTGCTATTGCGAATTTATTACAATAACATGTCAGATGTTACACATCGTATGCAACTACTGTAAGGCTCGTCTCTTTTTTATTTCTTGAACTTCCTGTTTTTCCTTCTGCTTTTCTCTTTGTTCTAACATTTCTTTGATGGGTGTGCTTGTAAGAATGCTAGAGTTCAGTCTTTTGCTTTTTCTTTTTTTCTCACATTATGTTGTTTAGGCAATTGGTTTAAATAAAAAACACTAACAGGCTTCTTTGGTGTATCGGAATCAGCATTTGCCATGAGTTCTGGTTTTTCAGAAGGGTTTATATGTTGGTTTTCTAATACCCGGGTCTGAGGATTAGCACTATTATTCTCAGTTTCATCGCCAACAGCTGCATGGTTAGTAGTTTTTGCCGCAGAATAGTCATGTTTGCTAAACACAAGAGGATTATGAGGCTCAATCCTATATTCTTTAAACCCTTTCAATGGCATTTCCAACTGTAGCTGATTTGAAGTAAGTGATTCTCAAAACCTAACCAGTATTTTTATCAGTGATAGTTTGTTCTAATGAGTGACCATAAAGTTGTCACGTACTTGACTATAGTGCGTTTTTAACTGGTCGAAAAATGGCACAACGAGGGGCTGGAGATGATGTGATGTGTGCAGCAGCAACCCAACCATGAGGATGTTTTTCGCTCTGCAATATTAAGATAGCCTGCAAAGTTATATGAGTTTTGTGATTGCCAAAAATCAACCGAGTAGGAGATTCTTTGCTTGGTTTCACATGAAGAGAAAAAGGTGCCCTCATTGCTCCAGCCCTTATCAATACAGTTGCCTACAGTTCATGGTGGGGCTCTTTCTACAAGTTAAGGAAGCATTTTCGTTTTCTCGCAAAAAATCAGAAAAGGTGGCAGGTAAAAGCCAGTAGCTCTAAAGTAACAAATTATTGTTGCATTTTTCCTCTTTAGGAAGGGGGCTTAGCGGATGGCAAAAATATTTTCCTCTGGTCTCTCCCTTTCGAATGAAACCTTTCCCGATCCGATGCACACCCCTTAGCCCCAGAAGAGATGGATGTGAAAGATCGCGCTGATATACACACAGACAAACAAGTGTTCACAGGATTTAATAGAATGGACAACAATAGTTAGTTTAATAAACTCCGAAACACGGGGCAAGATGACGAGCTCGTCATCTTGCCCCGTGTTTCGGATCATCATCTTGCCCCAGACTGTCTGTTTAAAAATATTCGTTCTAATTTCCGTGAAGGAAGGCAATTCATTGACATTTATTCATGATAATAGGTAGTATTTAAACCAAGTTACTCATAAATATTAAAGAGAAACGTTATATCTTACCAGTATCTGTAGCAGAGCTTATTTACACATGCATAAAATTTGTATAGTGACAGCAAAAAACAATCAAAGCTTCACAACTAACACAAAAAAGTCGATTTCAGCGTGTCTATACTATTGTTTAACGAAAGGCCAAAAGGAGGGCCAGTTGTATTCATTTGATGCTGCTACCTAGTGGAATACGGAAAAATTAAGACATTCGTCATCTTGCCTCGGTCTGCAGCATGATTTGTCTACATTGTTGTAACAAAGCACAATGCGGAAAAACCAGTTTTCGACGCCAACTTTTGTCATTGTTTTAACATTTACATTGTTACAACATTGGCGTCGCCAACCGAATATTAATTTAATTAATGAACCGGTAATTAATGAACGAATATTTGATAAACATGTATCAACATCAAGTGTCTTCCACTACAAGTTTAAAAAAATTATTTCAAATTGATTGGATGAATAGAGAAAGTATTTTATTAACGATTCGAAATTTGAACAAGATTATATATATGTATATATAAATTACAAAAATATACAAAAAATAGTTATATACCTAAGATAACTATATATATATATATTGAGAGAGTGAGCTAAAAGTAGGAATTGAAAAAAGGACACGAATTAAAGATTGACAAGAACATATGGGATGGTTTAATTCAAATTTGAAGATCTCGCTATCAGACCAGTTATATATCGATACACAATAATACATAATAAAATAGTAAAGTTTCTCCCGAAATAGGAAAGATAGTAGCAGGAAAGGGATGTCAAAAATCAGGACGTAAACATTGAACTTTTTCTAATTCTTTTATTTATGTTTATTATAATGTATTACTCAAAAAAAATTACATTTCTGTTTTAATGTTGGTTTTTTTATGGCCCAACTGCATTTAAACCTGGTTGCTTAACCCAAGTGAGCCTTTGAGTTTGGCACCCTTCGTTTAATTGCTTAAGGCAACTAAAGGTAATTAGTAATATGTACATTTTAAAAAATATTTAAGAACTGTTTATTTTTCCCTTAAAGAAGGGAACTCTTTGTAATGATCTTGCCTGTGCGCCTAAAGGTGCGGGAGTATTGGAAGGAAGACTAGCCATATCTAAAGAAACAATCTAGTTTATTCAGAATATTAACCACAACTCAAAAGCTATCGATAAATTCCAAGAGATACACCCAGTTAATAATTATGCAGACAAGTAACGAGGTACGCGAGATATGAGAAGACTTTAATACTAAATTCATTTACTCAAAGCAATAGCTCTGGTTTATTAGCTATTTAATCTAGATTCAATCTCCAGTGACAATTCATCACCTTAAGTAATTCAGTTATCAATTATTAAATATCCGCGATTCACATTGACAGTTTGAATAATCACTGCAACGCTAGAAATCTATCCTGTCTCTCTTCTCTAACCTGAAGGCCTAGACTATATATAGTAGTCTTAATTTACATAATCACGTCTTCTTCTTCGAAGAGGAGTTTTATAAAATAATAATTTTTAAAAACAAATTCCCCAAAAGGGCTATTAGTAAAATGAACGTGAATAGAACCATCACAACTTAAACAAAAAATTCTCATTGTATAAAAAAGAAGAATATTCACGTATATTTTCAATGCTTTCCCCAACAGAAGGTGTATTTTTAATTATGTATATTTATATATATATTCTATAAGTAAGCTTTAGGGAAAGAGTAATCTCAGAGTTTTGTTAAAGGACAAAATATTGATAGCATATAAATTTTTTTTTTTTTTTGCTTGTATAGTTTGATAAATTATTACTAAGCAAAAATCAAAGAATTATTTAAAAAATAAAATCTTAATTTTTTGTCTGACACTATCCTGAATTTGTTCTTAATCTTCTCGAAACGTTGAACTGTTAGAACTTGTAAAGAGAAGTCTAAAGAACGCTTTTACATATTGTAATTCAACTACGGTTATAAAGCCTTATGAAGAGTTGTATGGAATATGCATAAGAAATATTCCCTTTATATTTAAAGATGTCAGCGACTAATATGTCAGGAAATTTCAAGCATAAGAGGTTTTGGAAATAGAAAATGTTATAAGATATATTTAGGATTTATTTTATTTATCACTGCTAAGTATTGTTATAAGTCACTGTAAAGACTATAATTAGAAAGATTTTACTTAGAACAAAATTGATGAGATTATTGATGAAATAGGATCTACTATCGTCCAGATTAGTCCTGGATAGAATAAAAAACAATTTTGAACAATTCCGAATACATTTTGACTGTAAAACTCTTACTTATTTCTTACTGACTGTTAAACTTTATCTTTTCAACAACTACTTTTTTGAAATTCGATAAAAATAAACTATCTTGGTATAGCATATAAATTGAATAAAAGCTCTTAACTTTTTGTTTATTCAAAGCCTTATGCGTTATATAACGCTTATATGCTTAAAGTGGATTCTTTTTTAATAAATGCTATATACGATTATTCATAATTCTGTCCCTGGTTTAGAAGCACTATAATGAAAAAAACCAGACGATTACAACAAAAAAGAACATTTGAAGGAATACAGAAACAATTTAAGTTTTATTTACGAGGGTGAGTCGGAAAATAATTTTCCTCGGTCGACTGTGGTCAGAGTTGTGTATGAAAGTCAAAGCATAATGAGACATTAAATAAGACATAACTTTATTTTTCCACATAAAGATCAAATACATTGAGACATTTGTCATACCACTTAATGAGCTTCAAAGGACCTCCAGGAAAAATTCAGGGCTTTGCATACGATAGAAGCGTTTAACGTCTACAGGTGAACGAAGAATCAGCAGGTGAACGTGCAAGACACCTATGCACCATTGGGTAGAGGTCCGCAGCGACCAAGCAGATGGATTCGAAAAATGTGGCATAGGCTTCTCAGATCTAGCATTCTGTTGTTGGATGACGATGCGAGATCACACTCGGCTATGGCAACGCAAAACCGTATTGCAACTCTTCGTTGGGAGTGCCTGTACGATCCGCTATACAATCCTGATCTCGCACTAAGTGACTTTCATCTACTTCCAACTTTGAAGAAGAATCTCACAAGGAAGTTGGAAGCAACGCTAAAGTCAAACAAGCCGCTAAACGCTTTTTCCGTATGTAAAGCCCTGAGTTTTCCTGGTGGACTTTCTAAAGCTTATCAAGGGGTATGACAAATCTCTGAATGTATTTGTACTTAATGCGATAAGGTACCATCTTCACAATTTTTTTTAATTTTTAATATTTGATATTTGGTTTTTAATTGTATTTTATAAAAGTTAATATTTAATAATAATTCCATACAAAAATTTTTAATTTGTTGCAAAATGTTTGTAAAATTTAAATTTTTTAAGCATTTTTTAAATCCCTAAGGCTTTTTTTAAATATGTCTCTTTCCTTTCAATTTTTTTTCCAAGTACCTTATAATATACTACATAAAACTGTGCATGTGTTTTTTTTGCTGCTGCTCTTTAATTTAAATTTTTTATAGTTAAACTTCCAAAAATTCCCAAAAAAACATTAATTTAGAATTTGAAATTTTTTAGAAAAACTACTAAACATGTTAGAGCTAATTCCATGCACAGTTTTACAAAACATATATCAAATCAGTTCGACCAATAACCGTATTTCAGCTAAATGAGGAGAATTATTGTCTATGGTATTAGGCCAAGACCTAGACATGGACAACGGTCATCACATAATAATACAGTCTTGCCACTTTTGGCAATTGACATGCAGTTTGAAATTCCCTGTTTTTCGGAGAATATGTACCGGAATAATATTTGACCACATTAAAATTATCTGGATCATGTTCTTATTAAGATGGAATCAAGAACGAAACGAGGCCCCCACCGAGAGCGAGGCCCTGGGTTCGGGCACAGTTGGCCCATGCCTTAAGACGTCCCTGAATCCTGTATTTTTATAATTATAATTACTGATTCTTTTTACAGATTGTTACAATAAATCTTGTCCAGTTGAATGCATTATTCTCATACTTTTTTAAATCCATTCGTACCTCTGGAAATACAAATGAGTACTTCCACCTATCGAATCGATGGTATAAATAAAATTTATTTCGGCAATGAGGGAAGAAAAAGTAGGCAATTCCAAAAAAAGTGGTATATGGATAGAATTAAAAAAAAGTAGTCTTCATCGATTTTTGCTACAAAAAGAACTTCTCGATAGAATACTGCCACTGAAAATAAAACGTGTAATAAAAGATGAAAAAAATGAGCATGAGGAAAAAAAATTCTTTCCAAATCTTTGGTACTTTGCCAATATCAGAAATAGGACTTTTTTCCACCCCTCCCCCATCCCCTTCTTTCGCTTTCCTTTATCATTCCAAAGTTACAGAGTCACTTTCTCATTCGTAAAAAGAATAATAATAAAGAATAGTTGCTTCGGAATCTAGAAGAAGAGAATTCGCTTCACAAAGTAAAATGTTCAAAGGGAAGTAATAAGAAACGAAAAATGTGTCCTTTCATAAAAAAATCTAAATTTCATTTTTTGGATAGACTTTTATTCGCCTTTTATTGTCAACCCTCTTCCACGGATGCATATGAAATATTTTCGCACTTCAGACATTCGTATCGAACAGGTGATTGCTTTCTTCTCTCCACCCCTTAGCACCCACCCCCTTCTTTTACACTTTATGACTAACGGAGATCGATGTTCACTTTGGGGGCATTGCCTTTTTTTATTGGAGAGAAAAAGGTTCTATAAAACTGACTCAAAAAGACGAATCCGCACAATGGTTGCATGATCGTCGTATTTTGCTTGTGAGGAAACCCCATTGAAGTACTTCTTTTTGCGTAGAATTATGAAGATCATTAACTCATAACTAATCATAGTTGTTATACATTTCTGAGCCATCAGAAACTGGTGATTTATCGTTCAGAAACGGAAGAGTTATGAAAAATTGCTGCGAATTTTTCTTTTGTGACGAATTAACGCATTTTATGGTAAGTTTAAGAAAAAATGAGGCTTAACAGTGAAGATCATTATTTTCATGTTAAATGTATAAGGACAGAAAGATTTGACTACCAGTCACAAATCCAAACAGCAGGTGTATTTATATCACGCAAATCTGTGCATGTTAAAGCTAAAAGTTTTTTTTCCTGTTTATATATATATATATCTTAACTAATGTTTGGCGGAATTTAGGCTAAATTGGCTCTTGCACCATTAAACCATACACTCACACCTATTTATATTATGAAATGATGCCATTAATTTTCATTCAAATTATAGTTTCAACATCCAGCTGCAATCTGACCTCTTCAAAGAACGCTTACGGTATTTACGGTACTTATTTTCTAAAACATTCCTAGGGGTTCGGACCCCCCCCCACACCCAAAGCCTTTGATTTTGTTGTCTATTGACTATTTTCCTATGCATATAGTACGTAAAATTTAATTAAGTATTTGTTATTAATAATTGATTTTATTTACCAATGCTAATTATTCATTCAATGATTAATTTTTACTGTGTTTTGTAACCGAAAATCGACGAAATAAAAAGAATATGTTGGGTGGCGTATTGGAGCATGATACGAGAATAGTGGACTTTCGACTCCCCCCCCCTCCCCTTGAAAAATTCTTGTGTGCGCTACTGTGGCTGATGCATGCTAAATGTGTCAGCAATCAGAGTCATTCATTTTCGTTGTCTGGAGTTTTGGAGAGGGAATGCTGGTACACAATTTTTAGCTTCCGGTCCATTTGCTTCGTATTGGTATCGCTTGAAATTAAAAGCTATTCTCAACTGTTATTGTGGCTCTGTTGGGGATGCTGACCATCATGTGTTCTTATGTTCTTTGACTAATAATTTTCATTCGGACTCCCTTTATGCTAAGAAAACTTGGATCCATTCTATCGTTAAAAATCTTTCCATTCACTCTAAATTAAAATATGTATTAGAATTGTCTCTACAGTCTGATAACAAATTTCTTCAATGAGTCTGGACTGCTACTCTTTTGTAGTAACATGCGGGTTATACAGCAGTGGTGAGAACGGAACTCTGAGAGCGTAGGAAATCATACATTTTCCCTCTTTTTAGTTAAATAAAATGATTAGCCATATTCGAACCCTTTCTGATGACGTTAAATTGTACTTGATTTTTTTTAAATCTACTTTTCTTTACTACAGTTATAAGGAATTTACATCCCTTCTTCCCTGTGACCCGGCTAGATGTGAGGGAGGAACTAAATGATTAGACGACATGATGAATTTCAATTGTTTATTTACCACTATATCCAAATCAGACACAATAACACTCTAAATAAGTTTGATCTGTCAGAGAACGGGGATGAAACAAGATGGTGTGGGGATGATATATTCGATTATGCAAATCTACTTTATGATAACTTATACAAAGTTTGTTTAATTTATTACCACGCTAATAATTTAACTCTCTAACTCCTACTTGAAATAAGATCACAGTGCCTGAACTCTTGCGGTCTTCTTATCCTTACTTTTACTTTAACACGGCCCCATCGGTTAAACTAAGCACTTTCTTAAAATTCCTTCTCGCTTCGTACACTGTTTACGTGTACGGTACGCTGCAGATTTACTTCACTTCTCATCTTTTCACTTCACATCCAATCTGTTCTCACTTCAGTAAATCTCAAACTCGCGAATACAGAATATATATATTAAACTTTATTTGCATAATCATGCTTCCTGTCCTCGGAGAAAGTTGGTTGAAAAAATGATGGCCCAAAAGGGATTCCCATGGGGTTAGTGGAAAGAATCGTATAGATCAGTCACACAATTTTTTTCCTGGTCCTTTTTTTCTCAATATTTTGCAAGAGATTTTCAATTTTAAACAAAAAGATAATTCTCCTCATTTTGCAGAAACATTTCCGAAATTTTAGTCTTTGTTGAAAAAAATAAACGTATATTTTTTAAGAAATCATATATATTGTAAGTATTTTTACTGTATACAGAAAATGTACCAATCTTCCATATTATTCTATGATTATATAAACTTTTATAATCCTATTTTATACCAATTTTTTCTGATAATTAATACAAAGAAGTAAAATGTAATAAACATGAAAGATATTTACCACCAAATTTTGGTGCCTATTTATTATTCATCATTAAACTTGTATATGACAAATAATTTTACCCACTAAATATTAATACAGTGGACTCTCGATAACTCGAAGTTGGAGAGACCAATGAAAAACTTCGAATTATCAAGAGGGTAGGAAAAAATTCCCAAAATACACGAAGAGAAAAAATTTTTTCTAACACATTTAAATTTGAAACTATGCAATAAAACAACAATTGTACATTTGTATAAAATTTTTTAAAAGTATTTCTAAAAAGTACATATTATATACAGTATAAACATTTTACAGAAATTAAAAGTCCTGTATTAAAAGAATACATTCTCTCACAAGCAATCCTAAGCATCTATTCTTCACAATCATGGACCATCCTTTCTGAACACATGTGTAGCAAGGCCACATATTAAAATAAAGAAATGGACTGCTGACAAAGGGTGTGGTTGGTGTATTGTCCACTTAAAGGAATGAAAACAATAAAAGTGTCTTTTCGCTGGAGGAATCGGAAAACCCTAAGAAGGGATAGTAGACAGATGGTCATCAAAGAGGCTACGTTACAGGAGAGACATGCAGAAGCAACACAACGCAAAACTTGTAAGCTCCAACCTGTTTATTACAGGACTGCAGATGTCAGTGAGTATTCGAGTTGTCGAGAGTTTTATAAGATCACTTCGAATTATATATAGCGTGTTGTGTAGTCTGGTCAGTCACAGATTTTACTTCGAAATATTGATTCTACCAAAGCGTATTGTTTTAGTTCGAAATATCAATAGTTTTTCTATTGACTGAGCATATACTTCGAATTATCGAGAGGTTCGTATTATCGAAGGTGTGAATTATCGAGAGTCGACTGTGCTATCAAATGAAAAATGTTCACAAAGAACAATATTTACAATTTATTTCGGTTCGAGTTATACTTTGGTGATAATTAATTAATTATTTGATACATTTCATCTAATTTTTCCCAGTGATACAAGTTCTTAGGGTTCTTTAAATATATATCTCGAGTTAAAATGAGAACTTCCTGGCAATGGGCTATCGAAAATCAGCAAACCTTTAAACTGCTAATAGATTTTGCATTTGAAATACATCGGAAGCCATGCATAAGATACAATAATAAACGAGAAAGTGTTAAATGAAAGCATTGAAAACCTGTATGTCACGAAACAGAGCAATAAATTAAAATTTGAATCACCCTACGACATGTCATGGGGTGTGAGTGTGACACTTTGTTCCGCCTTACTCGTACTATGATGGCATACATTTATCGACCAAATGGAAGCATCTTAAATTGAAATGTTTCACTGCATTTAGACTAAATGTACTTCTGAATATCCTTAAAGATTAGTTTTTATGGAATGAGGAACGTATTCAGAGAACTAGGACATCATAGACATTCACAAAATCAATTTTTCAATTTTACTTTCAAAAAATAGGGCACATTTTTCTGAATCTAAAAATGTATAAAACTTATATGTTCGTTGATAAAATAACTTTAAAATGCGAAAAAAGTAATTGAGAAAAATGTAAAGAAACAATTACAAATGTTTAGTCTTTTTTTTTTTTTTACTTTCGTCTAAAATTTATTTCAATGAGTCTTTAAGGTATCCGACTGTTTGCAACATTTTTTTTTTTAAAGAAAAAATGGAAGTATGGCGATTTTTTTTGTTATTTTTATATTTTTTTAGTATTTTTTAAGAAAAATTTGCTAAAATTAAGAATATAAAGAGAAATTATTATGACTAAAATGGAAAGAAATAGGTAAAAATTGACAAAAAGTAGCATAAACGTTGCCCATTCTGTATCAAAGGTTTATAAACAAATTTGCAAATTTTTCATTCTAATGTGGTGCTATGTTATTCATTTTTGAAATGACCTTCCGGATAATCGATATTTTCTTTTTTTACTAAAACTGGAGCACTTTATCTGAGTTATATAAAATTGCTCAAAAAAACAGTGATTGTTTTAACATAAGGGACAGTAAATTTTGTAATAAAACAGTGATTGATAAAATTGAAGGTTAAAACTATTCTACTATTATACAGAACTTACAAAAAAAAATTTCAGTTAAATATTTTTAAAAATTTTTGAGCAATCGCTGGGCCTGTTCGAGTATTTTCAAAAAAACATATTTCGAGTAAAACGCGTTTTAAAGTATGACATCTTGCTTGAAGTAATGGCATCTGCTTTTACTTAAACACTAGTAGTTTTTGTTCTAGTGAACGGAAAATGATAAACTTTGTATTTTTATGAAGCTAATAAGATGATCCATAAAATAAAATCATAAAAAATTATCAATTTTTGGCAAAATTCACAATTTTAGAATAGTCGGATACCTTAAAATGGCTTAGTCACAGAAATAATTTAACTGCTCCGCAGAGAGGCTGATGCATATGAAGTGTGCTGAGGCTTAGAGTTCTGACGTTGAATTGATATGAAAGTTTGGAGAGTGGGTTGCAAGCTTGAGATAGTTTTTTTTTATAATAACCAGGTTCATCACCTTGTTGCTTCTCAACGGGACATAAATGAACAATTAAACCATTATGCTCTAAACACAAAGCGTCCGGGCTTAAAGTATGCAAAAGTTATGGTTTATTATTACGGAACTACCCATCAGAATGTAATAAAATGTTCATCCATGGTTGGATCCCCTTCGAGATTTTTGGGTCCAGTCCGATCGGCCGCACGTGCGCGGATTAATTGGCAATTGCAGACGATAAACGTTACACAGACTTCATTTGTAAAGATGTTGACGCTACGGCAAAAGGTGCAGTGCGTACTTTTGTTAACGGAATTTAAGTCAGTCACGTGCGTACAGCGACGTGTTCGAACAGAATGGAATGTCGATTCTCCGACATCAAAACTTATCCACCAATGGGAAAGAAATTTAAAAAAGATGGGAACTTCGGTATCCTTAAGTTCTCGTGATAGAAGGCACTGTGTATCGTGTGCGTGATTCATTTTGTAGGAGTCCTGATAAGTCTATTAGGCAAGCCAGTAACGACATTCCATTCCTTTCGAACGCATCGCTGTACACGCGTGACTGATTTAAATTCCGTTAACCAAAGTACACACTGCACCTTTTGTTGTGGCGTCCACATCTTTACTAATGAAGTCAGGGTAACAAATTTATCGTCTGCGATTGCCGAATAATACGCGCACGTGCGGCCTATCGGACTGCACCCAGAAAAATTTCGTAGGGGTTTCCAATCCCCGGGTGTACAGTTTATTACATTTTGATGGGTAGTGCCGTATATAATAAACCATAACTTTTGGATACCTTAATCCCGAACACCCTACATTGTTAAATTTATCTTAAAAGAGCATGGGAAACAAATTCCTATTATCATTTAATTTTGATTATATATTTATGTAGCGTACAAAACCAAATTTGTGTGTATTTACAAATAATTTAAAATCCCTTATTTTCTTTCAAACATATGTTTTTGAACTACCAAACTTTTAGAAGAATTTTATTCCCATGTGTATTTTAATTTGTTTTCTATGCTATCTGAAATCCTAATATGAAGTTTCTGCTCATATTTAAACATAGAAAATTATGCTCTGTAATACAAACTTTTCTCTTTCAATAACATACAAAATATGATCTCTCTCTTTTTGAAAACTTGAATAAATCACCAAATTGATTATAAACCAATGTATGATTATTTTTATTTTGCGTAAAAAAAAACCTTTAATTCAAAAGTGAAATTTGAATCACTAGACGTGTTTTGAATTAAAATAAAATATTTCCAGAAAAAATAACTGTAATCTAAAGGAAAAGCTATTTAAAAATTCAAAATCCTCGATTGAAAAATCACACTAATTAATCGTAAAAATATGCAATTTGAAAAAAAAAAGCATTTAGATGATGATGAGTAAAATGTAATTTCCAAAAAATAATTTAGTTTAAAAAAATATCGTTGTTTTTTGTCTCTTTGGAAGCACTTCAGATCAATTTACATATATATGAGTGAAATATGTGATGAAGATTTATTTTATTTTATTCTTTATATTCATTATAGTTATATTTATTTTTTATAATTCACTACTAATAACTATTTTGGAAGGGGAATTGAACAATGAAAAAGTAGTTCTGCCAAAATAAGATTAATAATGGCGAATAAATTTTAATTTTTTACAACATAGATATTTCGATGAAGAGTATTCAAGATTGTTCAGTATTTGATATATATAAGAGAAAGGCGATTCACACTCACTCACTCATCCCAAGATCTTTGGAACTATTAGACATGCAGACTTTAAATCTGTTAGGCTTGTTTCTTTTGTTGGTTCGTCTGCTAACAACGAGTTCCGCGGAAATCGAATTCCAAAGACCGGTGGGAGGGAAAGTAGTAGCGTTGTATCAAAAATTTATCACTTAACTTTAGAGCCAAAACAAATTCAATTGAAATTGCATCTTCAAGTGACAAAAACGATTTTGAACTAATTCATCGCAGTAAGATGCGAGCTTTAGAATACGACGGTAGTAATGAATTCTGTATGTTCATTTTGAAACCTTTTCAATGAGAAACTAAATGTTTTTAAAATATTTCCGTGTAGTACTTAATTTTTTTATTTTTTTGGAAGCAATTTTTCATAAATTTCGTAAATAGTTGCCGAATTCTCCAAGTGCGACTTTTCTTATGCGGTTCCTCTTCATCGAACAAAAAAAGAATTCTGTAGTATGTCGACAAAGTTTTTTGTTATATTTATGTATTTATGAAATTTTCTATAATTTTTTGTGAGGTCTCTATATACCACACAAAAACAGGTTTTACCGCGGCAAACATTATGTTTTATAAAGTAACTTTATAAAGCTTTAGTATTCAATATATCCCCCATTCGTTTTTATAAAAAACGATATTCAAATCTACTTTAACTTGAAGTCCATTTTATCTGAAATATCTTTTGTGGATTTTATTATGATATTAAAACGAATGGTCAAGAAAAGTATTAAATATTTGCATTTTTAGACGCGCAGATAAAAAAATTAAACTCTTTCCCCCGACATTAAACCATTACTAAGATTCTCATTTGAACCTAGAAAGCTGACGTGTATATAAACCACCCCTTTAATAGCCACTGGCAGGGTGCCAAATTCTTCCATCTGCTATTTACGTGACCTTAAAGCGCATAAAGCGCTCCCTGGACGAGTCATGACCAAATTTCCGACCATACATTTTCACAAAACATGCGGCTAGTAACTTTGAACTGCATGATTACGGCGATAAAGACATTGTTTTAGGCCTAAAGTTAAATATGCAGAGCCATGGGCGACGGCCTGCCCTACCCAGAATTTTGAATAATCATCCCTTTTGCCCAAATTTGTGAACCCGTTTGAAGAAATAATGACTACACGTAACCACGGATTAGAAATTTTGTAGCAAAGTGGCGCCAGACGGCCAAACCCTAGAATTTTGAATAATGAACAGTTTTGCATAATATGTGATCCAAGTTTGAATTAAAGATGAATTTTTAGAAGAACCGGTTTGATTCAAGTCATAAGTTAATTGAGAATAAGCACTAAATATGAATTTGGTAACCGGTTGATCAATTTATGATAGAGTTTATAAATTCTATGTGAATTTTAAATGGAATTCCAGAAATTCCAATACAGATAGTTTGACTCCAGTCAAAAGCGTATATCGTTTGTAGTTAACGAACATTAATTATTTAATTAATAATGTTTTAGATTAACGTGTTGAGGATCATTAGATCTCGTTGAATTTATAAATATGTTTCTTTTAAAGTTTTCCTCTTGGACCTCTTTTATAAATATTCTAAATTTTATAAAGTAATCAAACATTTGGCAATTCTATCCTTAAATATGAATTTTCTGAGAGAATAAAATATTTTGATGAAATTTTTTATATTTTAATACTCAGATCTAGATCAAATTATCATATGTTAAAGACAGATATATTCTTATATTTCTTTTTTTTTCAAATAAATGATTCAGTTAGTGGGATAGAAAATAATTGTACTTTAAGAATAAGTGAGTTCGAGTGTTTGCCTGTATTAAAGTCGCAGTATAAAGCTGCACTAAGGCTAATGGTGACGGACCTCGTAATTTTTGAACCTCGGTCAAGGGAAAAAGATGGCACATAGGCTTATCCCTCCATTCTGAACTACCACACCACGTCAACTGGAGAACTTTATCCTCGATAGATTTAATGTGTGTCAGCACTTCTATACGGTGGATATTCAGTGACACTGAATCTCGAACTCATTTCACGCTAACCACAAGTTCGTAACTGGAACCTCCAAGCCACCGCGGCAACTATATTTTACAAATTAACACTATGGGGGGGATCATTTCTTCCAAACAAATTTCATTTTAAATTTTAGAAATAAATCTTCTATATGCGCGTGCGAGTTACCAAAGACCAGATGAGACCACATTTAGTAATGTAAAAAAAAGTTTCGTGTGATTACTTTTATAAATGACGAAGTTATTAAATGTTTAATTAAAATTTTGAGTATCTTTTGAGAAATCGTAAAAAAACTACAAAAAAAAGTTTTTGGCTTTTTGTATTTTAAATCACTGATTCTAAGAGACCAAATTATCTACTTTATTAGTACAGAGTTTCGATTAGTTACGAAATCCATTCAGAACGATTGAAATTTTCTGTTCATGAAAATGCATTGGTATTGATTCATTTTTGAAAAAATCGTAAGCAATCCAAAATATTGTTATTTTGTTTTAAAAAAATCTACCGTATCGTTGCGAAATGATCGTTCCGATTCTGTAATTCTTTTTATCTGATTTATGTGAGAATAGAAAGACCTTAATTTTAAATATGATGAAAAAGTATGACCTACTTCCTTCCGACCACGATTTGGCGCATGCGCAGAACACAGGGCAAGGCTTTTTTTGAAAATGCTTGCTCAAATTTCACTTCTTATTAAGTTTCCATATCGAGGGCTTTATACGAAAATCGATTCTCAAGGAGAAAACTGCAAAAAAAAATTATTAATTCGGTAATTTAATGTTTTTTTATCAACAAGTTAAGTGCGGCGCCCTTGTTTGAATGCGCGTTGCTATGTGTTTCACGGAAATACGGCGATTAGCATATTCGCCAATCACAGAGTAAGTGTAGCTGTTAAGACATTGAATCAAAAAGTTGGGTTTATTTTATAAAATTGGCAATTTTATTTGTTCTGTTAACATAAACATATATTTCATGCATATGACTCAAAAAAGCAAGAAAAATTAAATGTAAATAAAGGTAAGAATTTTAAAAAAATCAGTAAAAATCAACTTTTCAACTTTTTTGCCTTTTTCTCTTTCAGGCTAACATCTAAAAAGCATTATAATCGCTCGTAAATAGACTCGTTATGCAGTTTCAGGCCTCACGATTTCCTATTAAATTTTCATATTTCTTGCTTATTTATTTCATTCAGGTCTAGCTTCAAAATATTCGAAAAGTCTTAAAATTGTAGATAATGTTTTGTTTTCCTAAAAAATAACGATTTAAATAGCCAATGGTCACTACCTTTTACGCATGACGAGTGTACTCGTCAATACAAAAAATCCTATGAAAGGATCAAACCGATCGCGAATCAAGAGATGTCGTTGCTTAAACTCCAAGGATTGCTTAGGTTTTGTGAGCAACAATTACTACACAAGACTGCTGACGTCCTAATTTGAACTATATATATATAAACTCCCTTTCCTTATCATAAGACCAACAGGATGTGGTTCGCAGACAGCAGTTTGTAATTTTGTATCAATATATGCAAAATTTTTAGCTCGCAGATGTAGTATACACAGCTTAACGTTTAACATTCTGCTTAATTCCTACAAAGCATTTGAATAAAAAGTTTTTGAAATGTACACACAGTGATGGACACTGGTCCTCGGGTCCGGATCCCCCTCCTCCCAAAGCACCTGATATTTTTTTCGATTTATTATAATCCTAATTATATTGTACGTAATATTTAATTAACTATTTGTTATTAATGATAAATTTCATTAATTAATGCTAATTACTCATTCAAAAATTAATTTTTACTATTTTTTTTATCCCGAAAATCGACAAAATTAAAAGAATATGTTGGGCGGCGTACTGGAGCATGATATCAGCAAAGTGAACTTCCGATTCTGGACCCCCTCCCCACTTGAAAAATACTTGTGTGTGCTACTGTATATATATATATATATATATATATATCTTTAATGTTCATGTTTTATTGTAAATTAATTATTAATGCGTTATATAAATAGATTTTGAAACACTGAAAGTAGTTATTTAATTTTTTGCTATTGTTTTTAAGTCAAAAGTCAACAGAATAGGGAGTATTTAAATCATGAGATGGGGTTAACCATCTGGTAGTACTGAAGTGAATCCGAAGAAATTGTCAATCAGAAAAAAAAAAGGATTGTATAGTCACTGGTTCTACAAATACCTCTATTGTTCATACCAATATCATTTAGTGACAGTTCTATCCGCGTTCCTTTCACTAATAGTCCTTTTGAGGAATTCCCCCCTGGTCTTTAAAAATTATTTTACTATAAAACTCCTCTTCGAAGAAGAGGTGATTATGTAGATTAAAACTACTATATATATAGTCTAGGCTTTCAGGTTAGAGAGAGAAAGATAGGATAGATTGCTAGCGGAGCAGAGATTAATCAGATTGAATGTGAATCACGAATATTTAATATTTGATAATTGAATTACTTAAGGTGACGAATTGTTACTCGAGATTGAATCTATATAAAATAGCTAAGAAGTCAGAGCTATATTGCCTTGAGTAAGTGTACTTAGTATTAAAGTCTTCTCATATCCCACTTGCCTGTTAATTCTCTGCATAGTTATTAATTGGGTGCATCTCTTAGCATTTATCAATTGCATTTGAGTTATGGTTAATATTGTGAATAAAATAGATTGTTCCTTCCAGTCCTCACACACCTTTAGGCGTGCAGACAAGACGATTACAATTTGTTGAGAAACTGATATATTCATCCATCGCATTGGATAGATTTCTTTAAAATCTTTCGTGTCTAAAAGATTTGAAGAAAAGCAACGGACAAAAACTCCATCGAAACTTGTTTCTTTTTAAATCGGTGGAATAAAGTACACGTTTTTTAATCAAAACTTTTGAATTTTAGAATTTTATATGCTTTTACATTTTCCAGATAAATACATCTGTTTTATCTCAATGACTGTTGTAAATGCATATATTATCATAGTCCACCACCAACTGTTGTCCAATGCCCTATGGAAAGCTATTTATTTCCATAAAAATACAATAACATTTATTTAAGGTGGGATACAGATTATGCAGTGCAATAACCAAACAATATTACATAAAATCTAATATTATTCACCACAGCACTATAGAATTTTCCAGCCCCATTCATTTCATTGCGGTTTCTCAAAGAGATTTCCATTTCAAAACAACAAGACGGGGGAAAGTTCCAGAATCTTGCAAATGCATTTTATGGGAAAGACTCCAACTAAAAGCCGGAAGAGACCGAGGAACACAAACAAAAAAATTTTGCTTTTTTGCGTGTGTTTATTCAGATTTGATGACCTTTTGTTCTGTGCGAAAGAAAGTTCGATGGATGGGGATGGATTCAGCGCAAGTTTGTTCCATGCGGCAGATAAGGAGAATTCAAAAGAATCTTCCTTCTTTTCTCCACCCCCATAAAGATCTCTTTTGGGAGCTGTTCCGAGTACGACTAATTAGAAAAGAACATTTTTTTTCTCTTTTTGTTCGTATTTCTTCTTGCTTCCATCCTGTTTTTTCTATTAGGTTCTTCTTTCACCTCCTTTGGTGAGCTCATTTGTCTCCGTTTTCCTAATCTTTGCCTTCTTTCGTTCGGTTTTGTGCAGAGATCTTTTCCAGCTCCTTTTTGCATCATTTTGTCTTTAGTTTCTTCTTCAATTCGAATGAACATTGACCGGGCAAGAAGGAACCAAAGAGTGATTGGCTCGAATTACAAGGGCTTTCGTAATATTAGGCTAAGTTATGATCATCCAGTGAATCAAAGGAGGTAATGTAAAACAATGTTGATAAACGGTATTAATTTGAAAGCATCGGTGAATATATTTCATATTTACACCATAAAATTATTTTGTGTTGTTTAATTTTAAAAGGAAAAGTAAAGTTATCCATATTTATAGCACACAAAATGATGAAACTGAAATCGTTTAGTCAATTTAAGAGAAATTACTTGCTTTTAACCCCTTCAGAACCAACGAAAGAAGAAAGAAACGTTTCCTCAGACACACACGTTCAGGGAGTATACGCAGGCATTGGACCGGGCGAATTTCACTGCTAAGCCTAATTTCATTTAAAAATTCACGTAAAATGTTTAATGTAATCAAATACGCTAAAATTTACAATTTACTATTATTCATAATATCGGAAAATACAGTAAAAATTTGTTTACTAAAGGGGGAATTTTTATTTAAATGTTTTTATTTTAATAGAAAAAAGTACTCCCCCCCCCCCCGCTTTTTTCGCCATGATGATTAAAATAAAACAGACGCAAAACTTACAAAATACTATCTGGCAAATCCCAAACGATAAATTTATTCTCACATAGACTTGTTTAAGGTTGAACTGACATAAATATTTTAAATAACAGCTAATATATCTTTTTTTTATATTTTTAATTAATCCTTATAGCTTTCTTAGTATCAGACTAGTATTACGTTTTCTACTCTTATGGTCATGGTTACTCAGATTGTGATAAAACTATTTGCGACAACTTTCTTTTAAAAAAAATGGCGATACGTGGATTTTTTTTTTTCGCTTTTAGATTTTTTTAGACATTTTAAGAAAAATATGCTAAAATTAAGAAGACAAAAAGAATTATTACTACTAAAATGGGAAAAAATTTATCAAAATTTACAAAAATAACCTAAAAACGGCAACAAATTTTCTCTTTTTCAATTCTGATGACTTGCTAAATTATTCATTTTTGAAATGACCTTTAGGATTAGAGATATTTTAATTTTTACAAACACTACAACACTTTATCTGAGTTATTATATAAAAGTGCTTAAGAAAACAGGGATTCTATTAACTTAAGAAACTATAAATTTTGTAATAAAAAGTGATTGATGAATTTGAAAGTTGAAACACTTCTACTATTATACAGAACGTACACAAAAACTTTCATTTAATTATTTTCAAAACTTTTTGAGCAATCGCTGAACCCGTTTAAGCATTTTCAAAAAAAAAATATTTCGGGTAAAACGCGTTTTAAAGTATGATATTTTGCTTAAAGTAATGACATCTGCTTTTACTAAAACACTTGTAGTTTTTATTCTAGTAAACGGAAAATAATTTACTTGTTATTTTTATAAATCTAGTAAAATGGTCTATAAAATAAAATCATAAAAAAATCTGGGAAATTTTGGCAAAATTCCCAATTTTATGGTAGTTGATACTTTAAGCGACGAATATTTTAAGTTTTTGTGGAGATTTCAGTGGAACGGAATATGCATAAAGCGTTCAGTAAATCATAAAAATTAATTAGATTTAAATTGAAAAACTAACAGAAAGTGTGAAGAAAGTCACAGTGGTGAATTTCTTAACTTCACCTTCATTGGTAAAGCCATAAAAACTTTCTTTCATTCTTAATTTGTATTCTTATACATGGCAAAAACGTGTAGTTCTTTTTTGTGTAACTACAAAATTGACTTTCACCGAATTCGGACCAGTAGATTCAAATAATTTAAATAAAAAAGACCCTTCTTTCTTAATTTTTTTTTTGTACCCCGAAATGTTTGTTTTGGTTTTCTCTAATGGTACTCGAGGGAAAAGAGAGTGTGGACACAGTTCTTGCGCTTTTCTGCTTGTGATTTTTCATTCGTTCTGTTAATTGCGCTTTTCTGTCCTAGAAATTCTAAATCTTCATTTGCAAATGTCTCTCGGCTACTATAAAAACGTGTCGACAAAAGCTAGGGAATAATATTTTTTTTTACAAAGCTAAGCATAAATTGATTAATAAAAGGGGAAAAAAGAATTCTCGGGAACGTAAGGGAAATTTTAAAAGGGAATGAGGAATTAAACATCCGAATGAAATAGTTAACGAACCCTTTTATTTCAGATGGGTGGAACGGAAAAAATTCTAAAAATAACAAATTCTCTTTTTATTTCGATGATAAATATTCTTTTTTCCCCTCTCAGAGCGTTTCGAAATGTGGCCAAGGTAGCTAAATGGCCATAGTTGTGAATTCACGGGCAACATTATTCCTCTCTAAAATTATGTTTGAATCCTTGTGCAATTACTGATTCGCCGTGTAGAAAGTCTCGCGTTAATTCTGTCCAGGTTCAGTCCTCATATTAGCGTAGTGTTGAGTGTGGGGTGCTAGTTGAGATGTCGTCCACATTACTTGACTTTAGTTCAAAATTACGTGGTCCATTGAAAAAAGCTTGTTGTAGCTTTGTGACGGATCTATAAGGTTCCTTACACTAACTCCTTGGGAATTCCTTTAGGGAAAGAATTATTTCAACAAACTTTCATCGAAGATAAGTAAAAGATTATGCAAATTAGGTTTAGTATATATATATTCTGTATTCGTGTAAGAGTTAGTGAAGTGACAATCGAAGATTATTAAAGTGAGAATTGAAGTTTACTGAAGTGAGGATAGCTCGGATGTGAAGTGAATTTATGAGAAGCGAGTAATTCGGCCGTAGTACGTGAACAGTGTAGGACGTGTGAAAGTGGAATCGCTAAAAAGAGATCGAACTAACTATGAGTGTTCAAGGCCTCATCTAAAGGATAAAGAATTACAAAAGTTCAGGTACTGTGCTCATTATTTAAATAGAAGTTAAAGAGTTAAATTGTTAGTGCGCGTCCGAGGTAAAAACGAGTCTGTATAAGTTATCGTAGGAATATTATTGAATGTCTGTAAATATTATCCCCACGCTATCTGGTCTCACATCAGTCTCCTAAGTGTTGATCAAATTTATCGTAATTGGATTATTATTGTGTCTGTGTTGAATATTGTGACAGATAAACAATTTCAGTGAATCTTGTCGTCTGATCAATTAGTTCCTCCCACACATCTAGCCGGGTTAGAGGGAAGAAGGAATAATACTTCTTTACAGCTTTAAATTGCAACCTTATTAAGCAATCAAGTCATCCAAATGTGAAAACATTTTATACTGTTACTTTATTTTTTGACACTATAATAAAAAATTATTATACTATTACTGTTATTTTTATACTGTTGTGGATGTGTAGGAACGAAATGATTATAAAATCCCATTCATGTTGCCATGGCTGTGAAATTTCAAGTATTTTTGAGCATGTTAAACAACTGTGTGAACGTGGATCATAACTAACTGTAGAAGTCAGTAGTAGCAAACAGGGGTGTGATCACAATTAAGCGAGTATGTATCATCGCTGACTATAATAGTCAGTATTCCCTAACTTGGTTCACAACAGCTTAACGCAAAAATATTTTTAAATTAAAATTTTAATTTGCAAGTTATCTCAAGGAGTTGTTTCTTTTTATACATACACGCTAGGGCGTATACTTCGTCACGTATCGTAAAGTAGGATCCTCTCACCTTAGCTTACAATATCAAAGACAGACATCACCAGTTTGTCAAAAAGAAGAAACTAATAGTTTTTTGCGCCCTTTTCACTTTCCCTCCGTTTTTTCAAACTTCCTAGAAAGACTACCACTTTTCTCGAAATTCTTCTATTCATGTTTGGCAATAATGGATCTTGAACAAATCTCACTCGGACGTTGTCTCAAACATTATTGGCTGTCTTAAAACAGGCAACAGTCTGGCCTACCCTCTTTTGTCGCTACTCTTTGAGAATCATACGAGCCAAATACGGTATTTCTCTTCGCCGTATGCCACATAATCCATGGCATTTCATCCTAACAATAGCTGTGAATCAATTCCATGTGTAGGAGGGGAATAGAATGAGCTCTTACAGCGAACTGCAGATGGTGAGTCGGTTCGCAGCTCGAAACCTTTTTGGTGAGCTCGGTTCTCCACAGTAAGTAATTAATCTGACTATACAAACTCGGCCTATAAATTGCTCGTTTTAGAAGAAGAAACCTTTTATTTAGTCTTTTCCCTTGGACTGCCAGGCAACAAAAGAGAGGGGGGGGGGGTGAACAGACAGTTTTTGTTTACTAAGAAGCTATGTTAAAGCGCCTATAGAAGGTCTGGCTATCTACTCTGTTCTGTGTGCTTTCCGAGCCGTTGCGTTTCCTGTTCGTAGCATTTCTGGGCATATATGTTTGTCTCAACATAGATCCATTCGGCTTCTCAAACGGTTTGCATAGTTTTTGCGGTACTCTAAATAATTTATGTTACGCAAGGCAGTTTTTGCAATAAATGACATCACCTGCTGTAATTCCGATCTTGAAAGATGCAATGGCATTATTGTCTAATACTTGTGTGGTGGAGGGCGATCGATAGCATGCTGTCCGTGATCTGATATATCTGCTTTGCCCTTGTTTTTGCTGGGACGAGAAAATTTTCAAATGCCGAAAAAGTTCAAGGACATTCTCTAATATATAATTTATATCTAGATTTGTCTAGACTGTATTTTTTTTGGAAATGCAATTGCTAAGGCGTTTTAGAGGAGTCCAATATTTACCTCGATTACTTCTTATGTGTGTCTAAATGTATTCATTTATGAGAATCCCCTTCATTAGGCTTCCGAATTTGTCACTTAACTGCCCTTTTGACTTGAAATCTTTTGGCATTTCTTTCGAAATTGTTCTCCAATGTCTAGATCGAAGCTATCTAACTTTTACTACACTTAATGATTGTAATTTTGAGTATTTATTGTAACAGGACTTCTTAGTATACTAACTTTCGTCTATTCTCTTTGATTTCCCAGCACAACAGGTGAAAAGGCTAAATAAAAGACTTCGAAGTGAGCAAGATATTGTTCAAGCAACTTGTTAGTTCTGAGATTCTATTTAACTTTCACGTAACACGTAGTCCTGCTACAAAAATGTGCACGGAATTATTAATAAATAACTATTGTGAGGAGAAAATGCCATCACTTGTGTATTATGCAACAGAATGACATGCCATTTTATGGCCCATATGCTTCTGAACAAATGGCGCTAAAAAGGGGATTGGTCAGTCTGAAACCTGTTCTAAGAGACTGCCTTCCTGTTCTGCTCAGTGTTCGACTGAGCTGTGTTTAAAACCCCTTCTTGCCAATCAGGAATTTAATGGATTTCAAAGGGTGTGAAACAATACTGTATGGAAATTTGAAAAGACGGACTTGAAAAGGGAAAAGGGAGGGAAAATGTATTTTAGTTTTCTTTTTGGTAGACTGGTAACGTCTAATTTTGACTTGTCTTCATTAAGCGAGAATACCCTACCCGACGATACAACGAATTATACGCCTTAGCTTATATGTATAAAGGCGAAAAAACCAGGGAATAACTTGCTATTTAAAATTTTAAATAAAAGTATTTTTCGTAACACTGTTGTGATCCATGTTTGTTACCTGTTAATAGTAATAAAACTTACGTTGTAAACATTGATGTAATTAGGAATTTGCAATAATTCTGTTCATTTTTATGCTTCTGCGCTTTACTACCCCGCATTCATTTTTAGTTGATTTTATAAGGAGTGCGGTCTACTCTCAACCCCGCCTAGAGGTGTGTGAGGAAGTGAAGAATGACTAGCCGTAATATGTATCCAATCTGTTTGTTTAACACACAAATTATCAACTGACAGAATTCTAGTAATTCAACCAAGAAGAGATGTTCCAAATAAGAGCAATAGAAGATTAAACAACGAGAGGCGTGAATTATGAGAAGACTTCTTATATATAGATCCTTCTTTAGGATCAATCCACTTCCCTAAAAATCTGAGTTATAATTTAACTATGGTGACTAATCGTCACTTTAATATCTCAAACAATCTAATCTATGAAACGTACTAAATGTAGAACAATACCTGATTGGAAGCAATCTCTCCTCTTATTCAGATGCACTATACCTCAATTTCCATATAACTTCTTTCAATCTATCTCTAACTTCAAAACCTGGACTATATATATCCGACCCAATCTGCATATCACGGTTGCTTCTTCAAAGGGTTGGTTATGATTAAATTCAAATTGACTGACCAAAGATTTCCCCTTGAGGATTAGAGGAAGGACGCGGATAGATCCGTCACAATTTGGTGAACTGCTCCTCCCCTCATAGTTTGCATTATATAATTTCAAAATAACCCTATGTAATTGTATATTGAAAAGGAATCTAATACAAAATAATTCGTTTAAAAAACGACATATGGCTTTCAATTATGGGCAAAAGTATTTATTAGGTTTGAAAGACAAGGAGTGAGGGGATCAATAGTAAATATTATATTACATGAATTGTTTTATGCCAATATTGCTGTTTATACACTGCTTGACAATTTGTAAGAAGCAGTTACGTTTTTCGGAGTTAATAAGAATAGACAGTGATTGAAGAAAGGAAAATAAGTACATATCTAGTAGGGATGATGTGCATTTATTATAGTCCAAAATGATATCGCCACATCGAAGAATTAAAAAAAATAAAAAAAGATGCTCTTTAGGGGATTTCCAAACAGCCAAAAAAATGATCTTCTGGTCAGAATGATGCAGATATACGAGCCTTAGTAAGATGTATGTTGACCACGGACACTAATGCACATTTTGCATCTGTTATCCATGCTCTTTACTAAACTATCGAGGAGACCTTGCAGGATATTTTCCCGTTCCTCTCTCAAGGTGGTTTCGAGTTCTTGCACTGTACGGTGACGGACGTTTCTTTATGCAACACGTCTGCCAAGAGCATCCCAGGCATGTTCAGTAAGATATAGGTCAGGAGAGTAAGCAGGCCATTGGTTAAGGAGAATATTTTCACTTTGCTGTGTGTCCAATACATCAAGGTTTCCGTGTAGCCGTGCATTGTCACCCATAAACAAAGGTCTGAACCTACAACACACTTAAAAATACGAACATAATCCGGAATAATCTCTTTGCAATACCGTTGCGTCGTTTCCTCTCTCAAAGGGCGAAATGGTGTTCTGTCATGCCCATGATGCCTAACCACACCATCATACCTGGGCCGTACCGATCACGATCACAAACATATTTTTGTGCATAACGTGTTCCATGCTCTCTCTACAGCATGGGTGGGCAGACTTTTCCTGGATACGGGCTACTTCTAATTTTTTCAAGGTGTTGCGGTCCACCCAGTATCAGTGTCTCACACAAAGGGGGGGAGGGTCCAGACCCTCCTTCATACCCCATTGATTTTTTTCGATCGATTTTAATCCCATGTATATAGTACGTAAAATTGAATTATTTGTTTTTAATAATTTTTTTATTAATTAATGCTAATTATTTATTCAATAGTTTGTTTGTTGCTGTTCTTTGTTCCCAACAATCTACAAAATGAAAAGAAAATGTGTTAGTAGGAT